>BDJD01004541.1:70257-80453 GCA_002564525.1 Rosa multiflora
AATAGTCATGCATGATAAATGTAAAAACAGATTCTGATGAAGAATACAAGCAGAATATTTTAAGTCAAGATTTGGAAAGTAGTTCAAATAAATCTAGGCTTTTATTATTAGGATTCTTATAAGGGTTATTATCACAAATGATATCTGAATTTATCCTCTATTTTATCGATAGTACTTGAACTTCAATTTTGATCACAACCAGTACTCGAACTTTTCCATTTCATTTTAAATGGTATCTAAAGCCACTTTCGGTCACTATTCCAGCCAAAAAAGCCAAATCCAAAAAAAAAAAAAAAGTTGTTCAAGGCAACTCTAATACCAAAAAGTTTATCACTATGATCACAGCCCTTGAAATCACCAAAGACCATCACTATGATCGCCTCACATGCCATTTTTAGTTGGAATAGTGACCGAAGGTGGCTCTAGATACCATTACAAAAGAACCCGAAAAATTCAGGTACCATCGATAAGATTGAGGTATAGTTCAGGTACTATTTGTGGTTTTTACCCTTCTTATAATTGTTAGGATTCCTAAAGAAATATTCTTTAAGGATATTCCTAGTTATTCTAGAATTATCTTAGCCTCCCTATATATATAGAGGCCTTTGTAGTCTTTTATTTTGAGATGAAGATTAATAAAATTGAAAGCTTTTGCTTCTCTCCAGGTTTGTGTGATGCAACCCAACCTTAGGTGTGATGCCTAGAAACCCTACTGGTGTGATGCTAGTAGCCTTACTGGTGTGATGCTAGTAGCCTTATCCTAGAAACTTACTTGTGTGATGCTGGTAGTTCTATCCTTTTCTTCTTAACTTTCTTATTCTAAATCCCTTTTCTTCTTGAAAAAACAAAAGCACAGCAACCAAATCCAGAGTACTCAAACAAACCCTAGTTCTACAGTTCTTTTGCTACTTGTCCTGCATCAGATTCACAATAGTTTTACTTTTTATTTTTATTTGGTGTACTATTTTTTAGAAATCTTGCTAAAATGCATCTCATTGACCCTTTGACTCTGTTTCTCAGACACTAGTTAATTTTGCATCTGGGGGATGTATTATCGGTATTCCTCTCCTCTACTTTGTCGCTGTGTTAACCTTATTGCATTGTGGGAAGATGGTGTGGAGAAGGTTAACAGAGAACAGACACAGACCGGTCATGTAGAATGCAGTCACTCATCTAACTACACGTGCAGGTCCTTTGAGTATCCTAAAGATTGAAGGGCATCACCTACTGCTGCCTGAAGAACTGTTTTGTTACTCTTAAGCTGAAGAACTGTTTCGTTACTCTTAAGCTCTTAAGGGCGACTACATTCGGCATTTCCAGCAAAGAACAAGATTTCTTGTTCTGATATTCTGGGATAAATGATTGTTTCAAACAGCTATACAAAAGACTTCAGTATCTTATGAATCAAACTGTGTACATTTTAGACTCGTGTAAAGATTTTTTTTGGTTCATTCACATAGCCCCAGCAGAAGAGTATAGAATGAAATTTATAGGACCATGGATTTTGGTTGCTGTAAAATTCGGCGGCTTCAATGTTTGTAGCATCTTTTCTTCCGAGTGTAGTTGCTCTATATACTATGTAATGGCAAATTATATTATCACTTTGAATGTAATGGCAAATTATATTATCACTTTGAACTGTATGCTAGGGGAATAGTCACTTCAAAGCCTCCCACAATGCTGAATTGCCCCATCTACGTTGCCCTTTATGATTTCATTTACAGGCTTAATACATCAAGAAATTGATGTATGCTTATGGTACCTCTCTTATAGTTATTTTCAAAGAGTGAGAGCTTCAACATGCGGCTATATTGGTGAGAGACGAGTTTGAAGTTTTTTTATTGTTCATGGCCTTGCCAAATTATGGGATGATAGTCCTTTCTTGACCACAGATGTAACAATGCCTATTTGTTTTCGAGTTACAAGGCTGTTCATTCCCTTGGTCCACACTGCAAGCTCTCGCTCCACGGTTTCCTGAAGTGCAACATAGATGGGGCATACCAAGCTGAACCCAACAATTCCTTGGCCGTAAAGCAGTCTTCTGAGACATCCTTAACGGATTCTTTTGGACAATCACAATAGCTACGAGATATCACTTACATAACCCTTTGTATGAAGCCTCTCTCTAGTAGTAAATATTTTAAACCTAGCATGGTAGTTTTGGCCCCTCTTAGGCAAGTAAAGACAAAAGTTTACCCCTACAACAGTGCAGGTTTTGATCACTTGGCTTGTATTTCTAAATAGGGGCTGCAAAATTGACATAATACCGAAAGAACAATGACCTTTTTTGCTCATGTGACGCGAACAATGAGATTCGCTTTTGGAATAATGTGCATTCGTGTTTCTAAGGTTAAATTTTGGTATCTACTTTAATTCTTTGAAAGTTGCCAGTAATTCTGGTTTGTTTTTGTTCTAAATCTTAGTCATTTAATGATGCAGGGAAGTTCAGCACAGGTGAGGTTCCTGCCAAGAATTGGACAATTTATCGATGCTGAGAGTGATAGGCAGGCACATTCACTGCAGGCATGATTAGCTGCTATTTATTTCACTAAATTCTTAACAGTTTCATTGATCTGTTGACCTGCAAAAAATGTCTTTTATTGTCATATACTAATCAAACAACACAATATTTTGAACTTATACAGGGCACTCCACAGAGGTGCACTCTCTTTGTTGGGATACAAATGTGGCTTCGGTCAGTCAAGAGTATGTCAGAGTATCTCTGGAAAGTGCATTCACGAGCTCAGTTCTAGCTATTTATTCAAACAAAATAGAGCATGGTACTCTCACATTTATACTGTTCTGATGAAAAATATGAAACTGGCGTATTAATCACTGATCTTAGTTTGTTCCTGCTAACTTCTTTTAAGCTGTAATTAAATCAGTGTTATTCAAGCTTTCCCTTAATGTTTTTGTAGAAGTGCAATGCAAAATTGGTATTTAAAAGGTGTAGATGTACAGCCCGTTTTCATTACGAAAGTTTTCCATTCTTTTTGTAGGAAAGTCTAGAAGTTGAGATTAAGATGCTCAGGAAGAAGCTGACCTTTAAAGCAACTCCAATGCCTAACGCTGATCCTCTTTCTAATATCTCTAGGTACTTGTTCAAGTCTGTAGCACCTGTTGAGTTTAAGGTCTGTAGATTCAGCAGATTGCTGATAAAGCAAGGAGTGCTGTTACTAACATTACCAGAGAGTTCAAGGTACCTAAGATGGGTCAACTTGCCTACGAAATTTGAAAGCTCATCAATTATTAGGTTATGCAGATCTAACACATACAAGCACCTCAAGTTTGAAATGATTGTACGATGCTTGACCCTGAAGTGGTAATGCTGATTTCAATTTCACATTGGTTGACTTATCGCCAAATCAATTTTATGGACCATTTGATTGTTCTTTTCCTGCAAACAGTGAACAACATTTTCCAAGAATAGAATCATTGTATGCACCCTTAGTTCTGTGCCATGCATTAGTTTTCTGCATGCGTTCTCTGAGCATTATGGCTGGTCTCTTGATCTTGACAAGTAAATGCAGTCAGCTTTTTGTCTTGCTTCAACTGATTGAATGATCTCATCAACAGGGTTATAGGGCCTTACACACAAAATTATTAACAACAAATCCCGCAGCATAGCGCGGGCGCTTTTGCTAGTATGTTTGTAGATCAAGAATCCGGTCCTAATAATTCATACAAACAGCGAATGCTGTCATTTTCATTTCCTTAAATCTTGAAGTTACTTAAACTCAACCGGAAACACCTGGAATATAATGGCAATCTATCCCCAAGTGGAAATCAAAATGTTCCCTTATAATAGAACAATAATACAATTAGAAGAGAAACGTGATCAAAGTTGAACTTACACAGATTGATTTAATTTACAGTATAATAATGAATGAATGCCAACAAAAACTGGATTAGACCCATTTACTGTTATATAAACTTTCGACTTCATTATCATTAACCCCAGCAGAAGTAGACTTCTGTATTATACGGATAGAAATTACGTTGATTAACACCTTCCGCATGTTTTAAGGGTTGGTTTTTGAGAGCTTCTGTATTTTCAGTTCACTTGTTAAAAAATTTCCATACATCTCTGTCCGCCATCTCCTTCACTAGATGAGCACCAAAAATTCCCTCTTCATCCACCAGGCTTTTCAGGTGCCGAGCACCGCCGTTAAAGCCAACATAATTCCTTTTTGTGGCCAAGTATACAACACCATATGGTGGCCTTGAACACTGTTTAGTTAAAACAAAAGAAATTATTTTCTCCAATGAAGATATTCAAGTTTGTCCAAAAGAAAACATTGGGATTAAAGGAGCCAAGAAACTGACCTTTTTTATGAGTGCATAAAACTTTTTCAATGAGGTTAATGAATATGGGATCTCGGTCATCAAGATAATATCATATCCACCTTCTCCTTGTTCGGTCTCACTCGCTCTCTCCCACGCCCGACTTCCTGAAAGCTTCCTTGATCGCCTTGAGGAAGATTCTTGTCCCAAGATGCTTCCATCTTGGCTGCTGCTACAACCCTCCATAAAATCTTCCTCAGAGAAGCTCAGGTTCATTCCTGCTGTCACTTCAAACCCATCATTCCTCACAACAGACAAGACAGTGGGAAGCTCTTCCCAGTCACCAGCATAAAAATGCACCGACTGGGTCACAGTTTGTCTTGATGGAGTCAGGGGGCTCTCTGGCTGTCGGCTCTGCCTATCTCGAGCTTTCTCAAGATTGGCAAGGACATTTGGTATTGTTGTGCATCTAATACTTTCTGCACTGAGGTCTTGAAAGTGCACTGTGCCCGCTCCCTATTAATCAGTGAGTCAGATAGGAGCATTCCAAAATAATTTCTAGCATGTAACACAAATTGTGCTATTGAACGTTTTTGTTTCTTATATAACTGGTCACTTATTTAAACTTCTACTGGAGTACAAAGCCATTGTGCACACAGAACAATACCATCTAAACAATTGAAACCTAGAATCCCATTTTCGTCAATATTTTGCTATATGTCTATGCAAATATTTAATACATACGATACTTCAGGTAGAGTAAAGGTAATCATTTATTCCAGTGTTTACAAAAATGCATTACTTACTGAAACATCAGGATAGACAAAGAGGTACAGAAAAAAAAATAAAACAGGATTGAGCACACTTGCAAACAAAACTTTTGGCTACAGGATTTATTGATGCATACCTTCAGACAAGCAAAAATTCCTGGAAGGCCATAGCTGCAACCCAGCTGAAAGAACCACCAAGTGTGTGGATATTAAACACCCAATCAACAAAAGGAAGCTTACTACAAGAACAGCACTGGAATGATAAAGCCTATAGAAATCAAAAACCTCCTGGAAGACAATGCAATAAAATTTGAATTCAATAGACGTACCTCAAGTACCCTTTTTCCTCTAAAGCTCAGTTGCCCATCTCGAATCTCATGCTTCAGGACATTAACAAGATCAATAGAGCTATCCCAAGATTTTAGATACCCTGCATGGTAAATGAATCTCCAGTTTTAAACTCAAATTGAGCAAGTTGATAATCCTTAAGATGTAGTGAGACTAGGATAGTAACACTATCGTATAATTAAGACTGCCAAAGAGGATAAACATCACTTCAAAACATAGAGAATGAAATTGCATTTGAAGCCTTCACTTTAAGTATTGGGATATCATGTACCTACCATCTGGTTTTGAAGATATCATTTCTGAACCATTGAAGCCGATGATATCAGCAACACTAACTCTTCCCTGTTAAAGATTGAGAAATAGGTAAATCAATCTTATGACCACAATTTAAGATAAGATTAATGGATAACACACTTGAACTGTCAATTCTACTTTTTCAACCATTATGACAAAATTTTCAATAAAATTCATGAACATATATATAGTTCCAATAAGCTCAGATATTTCTCTTTTGCAGCTATCCCTAGAGACTGGAAGCAGAAGCTCACTAAGTTGTCTAAATTTTAAGTTTTTCTTGTTATAGGCGGTTTGCGTGTTTTCTTAGCTTGTTTAAGCGTGAAGCTTTTTGTTTGCCCAAGTTTTCTCTTAGTGTGGATTACTTGTCCACTGCTTTGCAATCTCTCTTTATTATCATCTCACAATTCTGTAAGCCACCACAGGGAGATAAACATTCAGCAATGTCAGGAAAACAAAAGAAAAAAAGGTGTGAAGGTAAGTCGCATTCCAAGATTATATTAAGAGCACACCTCATACACCAGAATCTTGATAAATAACAACAGTGCCCAAAAAAACTGATCCGTGAAAGGAATAGACATTGGGTTAGTTCTGTCGGTGTAAATCTCTTAACATCAATAAATGGTTTTGTTTTTATCTTTATTTTATTAACAACGAATTTCAGTCTGCAATTAATCTTCCATAAAGTAATGAAATAACTATGTTTTTATACCAAGCCAAGACATAAAGGAGAACCAACAAATAGTAGAATAAGGGCATACCTTTGACGCATTGAGTCCTTGCAAGTCAATATTCTCACCAGCATACTTGTATGGGTGAGTTGACTGCATTGTATAAAGAGAGCACTTTTAGAAATTAAAAAGATCTTGTTAACTTTCTCTGCTGTAACTAGAGGTCCAAAACCTAAGACCCCTTGATATAGTAATGAAATTTTTTATTCTTCGGTTGAACATAATAAAGCTTCGATCACAAAATGGTTGAAGATGAGTAATACCTTGGAAGGGAGAATCTCAACAGCCGGTGAAGGGAGATGTGATTCTCTCTCTGAAATAGAGGACAAGCTGTGACTTGCTTTGTCATGAGGCACCAAACCCGGCAAGCACTGTGCAAGCAATGATGGTGCGCGCATGATTTTCTGATGTCTAGAATACACCCTGCAATTATTGATACATCACGTTAGTACTTGCTGCATTCCAAGAATCTTAAGTTTCAGCTATACTTGTTCTTTTTCTGATCCTAAGTTGGGAAACCAGCTCAACAAACACTTACCATGTTTGAAGATATTGCATTGTGAGTCAAAACTTAAGGACCCAGAAAATGTTTGTTTTTAAAATTTAGAAAAATTGAAGAGAAACAAGAACAAGAATGAAGAAAGCAAAGGCAAAACTGCATTGCTTGCATTCACTAGCTAATACTAAGCACCCAGTACAAACTCCAATTACAGAAGAACATCTATCAAGTTAGAAAACTAAATCTAAATAGATTACTCAATTGGGTTTTGTAGAAAATCAAAATCAAAATCAAACCCAAACGCAACAAGTACGTATGATCCAAAAGCAAACCCATGAAGCATATCGAAATCAAGAAAGGAAAAATACCTTTCACTAACTTGAGCACGAGAATCTGAATGAATCGGAAGGAGCAATATATAGCCTTGGAGTTGAGAGAAACAGAGGAGGTTGTAATCAAAGTCAAAAAACCAAACAAGAACAATTAGCTTCCACTTAGAGGGAAGGTTCGGTTTTCAGACCCGACCCGCAATCCAAATTACCAAAATGACTACGCAATTACAGGGATGATTGTGGTTAAGCCTAGTGCCACTTCGATAAATATTAAAGACTATAAGGGCAATTTCGGCACTCAAGTAGTCGTGGTTACTTGATTCGCGTTACATTCCCTGATCCCAAACGTGTAGAACGAAGTGTTCGTCAACCCTGTCCAGTTAGTCAACACGTGTAGGTTGGAGGTAGGTGACACATTTTTCCTCCCGTCATTGTAAGATTGGTTAATGTTTTTTTTTTTTTTTTTTTGGATCAAGAAGAAACTTCATTAATAATGAACTAGTTACAACGAGTTTTGGCAACATCTCTTACACAGAAATGACTACTGGACTTCACACTAGAACTCCATAATGACTGACTGATGGAGTAAAAAAAACCCAACTCAACTACAGACTCAAGACTCGCACATTAACTAAAAGGCAGAGACAACATGCGCAGGAGCAGTGAATGCCTAACTCACAACTTTGTCAACACTAACTCACCACCCAGAGTCCTCCTGACCTGCCTTTGATCGACCAAGTCGTCATTGTGACTTCGAACCCGACCAAATTGAAATGCTGGACCATCAGACCTGAGACTAAACTAAACCCAACCCCATTGCCACCTTAATGTCAACACCAACAATCCACAAATACTCCAAATCGCCATCACCTTCGACCCGAAACCAGAAAGGAACGACCCGCTAGAAGGCCAAGGATGATTGTCCATGCTAGTATGCCACAGCCAGACATTTTCGCCACCGCTACTGACCAACTCCAGAACAGGAATGACCCTCTAGACCGCCAAAGAGAAGATTGTCTATGCCAATAGTTGTTGTGCACTGACCCAACAACTAAAACTTAATACCGAAAAACAAAACCAAAAGACCAAACCCTAAAACCTAGTAATAACTGCCCACCCACAAGGGTCCAACACACATAACCAGGCCCAACCCCCTTTCGACACTGCTGGCCGCCACACCAAACCCTCTCGGCTCACGTTAGCAGCTGCACCACGCCACCGTTGCCGTCGCATGAGTCCTGACTTCTGATCCTCACCACCCTGTCGCCGATAGAACACCAGCGAAAGATCCGAAATCCTACCCCAACCCCAAGCCTGTGTGGCCAGAAACCAGATCAGCATGCCACCAACCCGTAGTGCCCATGAAGGTTGCTTCACCGCCAGCGTTCCACCAATCCGATCTTTCCAATGTCAAAACACCAGATCCCGCGCCTCACCAATCCAAAATTTCATACCTAGATCGGAGCTGCTATACCACCCAACACCAGTCCAGATTGAAACCAAAAGTCCACCAGAAATCTGCGACATCGCACTCAGCCCGCCCCGCCAACAAGAATCGAACCACCACCAGCCTCTGACTGCGTTTCCCTCCCCCACCTCTCTCAAATGGGAGCAGCTCAGGTCGATCCCCACCGATTGAAGCTTCCACAAACAGAGACAGCCTGTCTGATGACAAAGCCTGAGGGCATGCCGCCGGACAGAGAGGAGAAATTTTTTTGAAAACCTAGAGCGCGTGCAAACGCGTTCAAAACTGTGGCTATAGGAAAAATTGGCTAGAACCTTCATCAAATTAAGATTGGTTAATGTTTGTTTTTAATCAGTAAATTAGTGAGAAGTGTCTTTTTAAAACTTAAATTAAGCCCACTGATTTTTTCTTTTTTTTTTTGAAAAATATTATGTCGATATATATTAATACTCAGGCAAAAAAAGACCATTACATATCCTCCCTCTACCATCTCTGCGTAGATAAAGAGTTTGTGGAAAGCCACAGGATACATAGATTATGTCCAATCATTTGAATATACTCATACTTACTTATTCAAGTAAGCCTACAGACTATGAAATAACATAGTAAATAAGCAAGCCTAAAGGTAAAACTTATAGTTACCCTAAAAGCATAGGAAATAGAGTTCCCTAAACAAAGGGAATTATTGAACAAAAGACAAACTAAAAATAGCCAGCCCAAAATCGCAGCCCAATAGCCCCAAGAAAGATCCAACTCAGGCCCAACAAAGAAAGCTTGACCCAAGCCCAAAATCTATCTTCATCACACTGGTTGTCAACCGCCACAACCAAGCGCCAGATCTCGCCACCGAAACCCATCCTAGGATCCTCGCGCCTTAATTTAACGCCATACCACACTGCCAATCCAACACCGACCTCGCCGCCACAAGCCCACGCAGGACCAGACCACCGCAACCCACCGTCGAGGCACGACTGAGCCACGCCGCTTCGAATACAGCCTCCCAAGATACAGCCGATCTAGCCCCTTCCCCTCGCCATCATGTCGCCGATCTTGAAGGTGCCTCGACAAAGCGTGACCGGTTTTGCACCGCCGCCACTGCGCTGAAGACTTCGTTCGGTGCTCCTTGTCAAACCATCCAGCCAAACCCAAGAGACTTTCAGGCAACTAGTGGTCAAACACTCATCCGGTAGCAACCCATTAATGACGAGGCAAACCTACGTCGACCATGAGCGCCGCCAGACGAGGAGGAATTGGCAAACCCTAGACCTAAGCCGTCTGAGTTTTTTGGAGCTCTCAAAAGAAGAGCTTTTTTTTTTCTTTATAACACCACTTATGGAAAAATGAAAAATGCAAAGTAGAGTTTCTCCATATATAAATTAGAGATGAAATGTTAAAAAAAAAAGACGAGATTCAAGGATATGGATAAATTTGCGTTGGCGAGAGGACTACATTTGCACTGGTCCATCATCCACT
>BDJD01004542.1:15771-57087 GCA_002564525.1 Rosa multiflora
TTGACTGAATTGCATCATTGTTTGTTTACCTGAGTATGTTCAATTTGCTAGTTATGGACAGAATGCTGCAAGATTGACAGTTTTCGGTGGTCCAAGTGTGGCATGCAGCACAGCAAAAGCTGTGGAGTGGGATGCGGAATGGTTCAAGAACCCTGATCCATCTGGTTGTGCTGCACTTGGTATACATGCAGCTGCATATGAGGAATCCAAAGATGTGAAGACTGGAAGTCCTGTGAGCGACTCTCCACAGAAACTTGTAAAAGGGGTTGCAGAGAAAGTGGCTGCTGTAGTTTGAGTGGGATGAAAAAGGTACTGAATGTTACAAATGCTTTTCTTCTGTTGAAATTACGTTGACATTTTCTTTTGGATTAATGAAACAATATCAGATGAGATATACTATAGATTGATATTTATTCTGATTCTGTGGCAGATGAGACCAGAAGGGCTTGTAGGGAATCCGTCACGACTGTTAGTAGTTTATATAACTACGAAGGCCTTGCTATTGTCTCTTAGATGAGACCAGACTAGTTGATGCTTATATTTTCAGTCTGTAATTTTCTTTGACCACGACAGGATGAAGACATGTATGCAATTGAGATAGGTTTCTACGTTCATTTTGTTTCTTCAATCCTTCATCTATAGAATTCGGTTCTGATTTTCCATTTTTTTTTCCTTAGATTACCATTCTTCATGTGGGATATGGTAAAACTTAAGCAGAATCCGGATTCAGTTTCTTTGTTGTCTGACTGGAGTACATGTTATTATGGAGAGAGACTAAAAGAAAGAGTACAAAGTTTTTTGAGAAATGGACGTCAATTTTATTGAGTATCAATTACAATGAGAAACAGAAGCAAAGAGTACAAATTGGTATATAATCCTTTGGAACTCCAGGAACTTATAATTACAATGGCTATGTGAAATATGTTGTACACTGTCATTCCCCTGATACACAACTGAATTCAAAAACAAAACAAAACATTTGGCAGACGATATGAGCAGCTTCGTTCCCATTGCACTCGGAATAAAACAAGAAGATTTAGCATACTCAAGAATTTCACATTTTCATTAATTTATTATGATTCCCTCTCATTAATGGTTTCTGGTATCTACTGTCCTTTGTTCTGCATTACAGAGATTGCAATCTTCCCACCATCGAGAAGGTTGCAATTTTGGTTTTCCATTACTGAGATTATTAGACGAGGAGCTTAAACTAGCTAAACATTCTAGTGTTTCCTAAACAAGCTTAAATTCATATGTGAAACATCATGATCAAGAATACGCTGCATTACATGAATAGATTGCTGCAATGAGGTGACACAACAACGGAATATAAGAACGATTGGAGTACAACATACTGACCTCATACAAATCCTAGGCATACTCTACCATGATAAGTACATTAAGAACTTAAAGATAGAAGAAAGTAGTGCTTCGGTTTATTTAAGCAGCTAGCCTCAAAGCAGAAAAACACAGAAACTACAAAGTGGAAAGAGCTAGATGGAAGTTAATTTCGAATACAGAGTAGCAGAGTGAATTACCAACCAAACTTGAGTCAGAACTACATTGCCAAACAATTACATAATTACGTACTGAATCAAATGCCATGCCAAGATATATCGACACATTAGTTAAGGAGTTACGAAACAGGACGATGGTTCACCACCACACCTCCTGCAGCAGACTCCTTTGAAAACTTGATCTTGATTGTTTTAAGCATGGCTACAGCCTCTTGCATGTTTATCCTCTCTTCCGGTGATTCTGCTGAACAAGCAACAGCTAATCTCATAATGGATGATAAGCACTCCCTCTTGCTCACGAAGTCATGATCCTCCTCAGTTCCAAGTAAGGTAGCATCCACAACTTCAACTATCGCATCTGCAACTAGGAAATTTGCAACCCATTGATTCAGTCTAGTTTCCCCAGTGAAGATCTCATCGGTTGGCTTCCTTCTTGTGAATGTTTCCATCACTACAATACCAAAACTATACACATCACCTCTTCTGGTCACTATTCCTTGCATTCCATACTCTGCATATATAAAATTTAATTTTAAAAAAAAATGAAAATAAAAATACACTCATAATTAAGGAACACATACATTATTGAAAGATAAAGTACTAACAGAGTACAATACCTGGAGCCATATACCCAATTGTGGCCAAGGTCATGGTTTGAGTCATAGAATCTCCGTCACCCATAAGTTTTGCAATACCAAAATCAGCAACATGTGCAACCATATCATCATCTAGTAGGATGTTGCTTGGCTTCAAATCACAATGGACAATAGGTACTTCATAACCATGATGAAGGTAATCCAATGCCGATGCAACATCTATCATTATATCCAACCTCTGCATTATGTTCAAAGAAGAACTTTGAAAATACAACCACTTCTCAAGGCTCCCATTAGGTATGTAATTCAGTACAAGGCCTTTGAAATCCATTTGACTGCAACAACTGATGACTTTGACAAGATTTCGGTGACGAACAGTACTTAGCATTTCACATTCAACCTCAAAACTTGAAAATGCGCCTTCCAACTCCAAATTGAAAACCTTTATCGCAACGTCTATCCGATCTGACAATGTTCCTTTATATACTGAGCCAAAACCCCCAGTACCAAGTAAGTTGCTTTCATTGAATCCATCTGTCGCACTTAGGAGCTCTTGGTATGAAACTCTTCTCCAGAAATCTTGAGGCATGAAGATAGAATTTGCTGCTGCTTTCACATTCTTTTTTCTATGCAACATCAACAACCAAATCATGGAAGTCGCTAGAAGCATTGCTGACAAGATCCCAGGAATAACATACTTCAAGATAGATATGCTAGTTTTTGTTTTGCATGGTGGAACTTGGAAATGGGATGCACCACAAAGTCCATGGTTTGAAACAAATGATTCAGCAGAGAAGTTTTTGAATGGACCGCCGGTTGGAATTTCTCCTTGGAGTATGTTGAAAGATAGATTCAGATACTTGAGATATGAGAGTGCTTCAAGAGACTTTGGAATCACTCCAGAGAGACTGTTCTGAGATAAATCCAATCCTTCTAAGCTTAAACAGGTAGCAAAGGAACTAGGAATAAGGCCTTCTAGATTATTATGTGCTAAGGAGAGATTGACCAAACTCACTAAACTCCCAATGCTGCTTGGTACACTCCCAGATAATTGGTTGTATGATACATTCAAGTATATCGCAACTTTCAAATTACCAACAGCACCTGATAGAGGTCCAATGAGAGAATTGGATGACAAGTCTAGTTCCAAGATATCTGTAAGTCCCCACAAGGTAGATGGTATGGTGGAATTCAATAAATTGGACATCAAGTATACATATCTTAGAGATGCTGTTAGATTACCCAAGCAGGAAGGTACAGAACCAGAGAGTTGATTCCCATTCAAATTCAAAATACTTAAGTTTTCTAGTTGACAAAGCTCATCTGGAATGTATCCTTGCAATGTGTTATAAGACACACACAAACATTGAAGATTATGTAGTCTTCCCATTGAGCTTGGAATTGGCTCGCTCAATTGATTGTCTCCCAGGCTTAAATCTATCAAGCTACTCAAATTCCCAATATCACTGGGGATGTTACCTCTCAAGCTGCAATTTCCTAAATAAAGAGTTTGAAGTGAAGCAGAGAAATTACTGAAGGAAATCGAAAGCTTTGCATTTAATGGATTGCTTGAGAAGGATAATTCCCTCAAATTTCTAAGATTTGGCAGACAAGAAAAAATATTAACTTCTGGAGTAGAGGCATCAATGGTCAAATTATTGTCGAAGAAACTGACCCATTCAAGGTTTGTCAGGAGGCACAGAGTGGTTGGAATAAATCCAGAAAAAGAGTTAACTCCCAGGTCTAGAAGCCGAAGCTCAGAAGCATTGGAGATGGATTTGGGGATTACTCCACTGAGGTGATTCGATCCTGCTCCAAACTCTTTTAGTTTTGGAAGCGCAAGGCCTATGTCTGCTGGGAGGCTACCTGAAAGCTGATTGACCTGTAGACCTAATCTTGTTATTGTGGAGATATTGAAGATTGAGGATGGGATATGGCCATTTAGATTATTTCCACCGAGCGCCAATTTCTCTAACTTTGGAAGATAACCAATCTCATATGGTATAGGACCTGCAACAATTAATTGGCATTATTAAATACTCGTGTGAGAAGATTTTAACCATTTTATTTTATGAAGGATAGAGTAAAGTTGTGGATAGTTTTCTTTTCTTAAAAAAAAACTGGTAGTCGATCAATTGTACTCTTTTTTTACTTGCTCTGGTGGAGCATGGTTTTTAATGAGATCATCTTAACCTCAATATTAATGAAATCTCCATTTCAATAAAAAATAAAATTAAAAGTTGTGAAAGGTTTTTCTCTTTTCTTTTCCTGAACATGGGAAAGTGAGGGGAGAGATAAAATGAAGAGAAAAGATAGTGGGAGAAAAATTATCAAAAATTTTAGAAAATTATATTAAGATTTGTGTAACGTAAAAACAGTACTATTGGAATACATTAGACTAATGTAAAACAGGTATAAATTTGTTAGAACAATATAATATGATTATCAAAATATAAAATGACCACATCATCTTCTAGATTGATAATTCTATGAACCAGTTTATAAAAATATATAATGGTAATTAAATAAATATGCAATTGAGATTATGAATACCTGTTAAGCTGTTGGTATTTAACCCAATCTTGTTTATCCGAGTTAAGTTCCCAATATCTTTGGGTATTCTTCCACTGAACTTGTTATCCTCCAACCTTAATACAAGAAGTTGTTTGCATTGCCATAACTTGGATGGAAGTAGACCATCAAACTGATTCCTACCCAAATTCAACTCTTGGATATTTGGAAGATGTTGACATATATTGTCAGGAATTCTACCATTCAACTTGTTTCCATAGAAATTTACTCTAGTCAAATATGACATGTTGAAGCCGACCATAGGAATAGGCCCTTTTAAGGCATTTTCTTGCACAAACAACTCTTCAAGCTGATTCAAGGTGCCGATCTCATTTGGAATTTCTGAAAAATCAACACACATTATAGCTTATACAAGATATATGAAATAGTCTACACTATTTCACAAGAATAAAAAAAAAATTCAAATATGTGGCACGCAAGGTAACTAATATCCATTTTAATCAATAAAATCAACACACTCTAGCTTACACAAGATATATGATATAATCTATACTATTTCACAAAAATAAAATAAAATAATTCAAATTTGGGGCATATTGCAAGGTAACTAATTATCTATTTAAATAAACAAAACTGATGGAAGTAATACGTACCTATAAAATTATTATAATCAAGGTTGATCGCCTTCAACGTTGTTAGGTTCCTGATTTCTTTGGGGATTCTACCTGTTAATAATTATTAATTAGATATTTGCTTACCTTAACAATCTAGGGTGTCAAACATATATAATTGAGAAAACTTATAAACACATTGATTACTTGGGAATAAATCATGATATATAGGAACAAAATAAAATGTTTATTGCATATATGTCAAGTAGTTCCAGTTAAGATCAATTGTCTTTATATGGGTTAAGTGGCCAATATAGATGAGTATATGTGATAATTGTAATAAAAGTTGTTTACATTGCCACCATTTGGATGGAAGTGGACCATCAAGTTGGTTATAAGAATAATCCAACTTTTTGAATGCTCAGAATGTTGACATATAGTGTACAGAAGTTTTCCGGTCAAGCTATTTTCATATAGACTCAAAAATAATCCAAGAAGACATTTTGAAGACAACCATAGGAAATCTTAGGCCTTTTTAAGGCAATGAAGTTCACTAACAACTTCTCCAGTTGATCTAAAGTGTCAATCTCATTTTGTATTTCTTAAAACTTAACAATTATATTTTATAGTTGATCATCTGCACACAAGATGTCTAGTTTTAGCGATACTCGAACCTAGGACCACATCCACATGCAAAAAAGGTTCTACCACTACAGCAAACCGGCTATCAATGGTAAAATCAAACTAGAAAGATTTTATACTAAATCTTACTGGGGCACACGTGGCTCCGCCTCTGCATCAAGGTATATCTCCTACAACGTTGTTAGGTTTCCAATTTCTCTTGCTATGCAATAATCATTAATTAGAAATAAGTGTATCTTATACCTTAACATGCTAGCTATGGTGTTAATAGATTAGGGTTTTAGATAATTTGTTGGTAGGTACATTAGTTTGTACATACCTGAGAGTTGGTTATGACTCAGATTAAATATTTGAAGAGCAGATAAGTTGAAGATGGCAGCTGGTATAGAACTTGCAAATTGATTACCAAACAACATGAATCCTTGAAGTTTGGACAAGGACCCAAACCATGACGGTATCACTCCCATAAACTTGTTGTATCCCAAGTTAATGAACTTCAACCGGCGCAGGCGAGTCAACTCGTCAGGCAAGGTACCCTGGAAACTGTTATTTTGGATGTCCAGATCAACAAGCAATGATAAGTTGCCTAGCTCAGGAGGAATGGTGCCCGCGAGACCAAAGTAAGAGAGGTTCAACTCTGTGACTCGATGATGGCGTGCACCACAAATGACGCCAACCCAGTTGCAAATAGGGGTGGTGGTTGACCAATTGGTGAGGATCATGTTGTGAGGGTCACTGGTGATATGGTCTTTTAGAGCAAGAAGAGCAGACCGGTCTGTGGTGATGTTAAGGTTGGTTTGTGCTGCCATAGTCAAGCAGCTAGCGGCCTCACAACAGATCAAGTATACCAGGAAGAACCAAGTAACTCTCTCCATTGTTTGAATAATAGATATGCAAAGTGTGTGGAATTGTTCACTGAGGAGAGTTACAAGAGAAACTGGCTGGAGATATTTTAATATATATACACACGCCACTAATTCAGAGAGGTTGCTTACTTTTCGATCAACATATGCAAACTCACAGCACGTGCAAAGACTTGACTACTACACAGACAAATATGATTGACAAGGAAATGTGTGGATCAAAATGTTAATGGATGGAACAATCAATTCAACTGAAGATTGACAAGGAAATGTCTGGATCAAATTGTTAAGGGATGGAATCGTCAATCCAAGAGAAGGTCCTTAGTAGCTAAACTTCATTTTTGGAGAGATTGGTGGAAATGCGTGAAAGACAAGCTCAAAGACTTGAACAACAAATGAACCCATTTAGGTAGACTTCAGTGCTCTTCTTTGTTGATCAATCGCAGAGAAGATTCTCCTTAGATGGCAGTGATTTAGTTTTCTTTTCTTTTTTTCTTTTTTTCTTTTTTCTGTCTTTCTTTCTCTTCAGACTTTTGAGAAATTTATCATTAAAAGTATTAGCCTTCACAATCACTAACTAATCAAAACTGCTTGCATACAGTGCTTATGTATTCTTTATGTACACGAAAGACTTGTATTTACAAACTCCAAAAGGAATGTCATCCATATAATGTAACATCGTTTGCATCCAGCTCCAGAAACAATAATAAGCCTCAGCTAAGGTGATGATACTAACCACCACAGTAAAATGAGTTCCAAATGAGGCATTCACCATTGGCAAATCCCAGGTGCCTCCATACGACTTTGAGCAAGTACTTCTTCATACTTGGTAGCATACACAAAACCCCATAACTGCATTACACAGACATAAATCAAATGACTGACACTTTTCTTTTTATTTGGAGCCAAAGAGCACTGAGTTTATATTATAAATGCACATTCATATTTATGGGTCTAAGCATGCCCTGGAAGGGTGTGGGTGTGTCTGTGTCTCTATCAAAGAGAGAGAGAGAGACATTGTGCACACCTCTACTTCTTTCACATCAAAGTCTTCTGAGTTTGCAAGACATGGATTCCCATAGGTTTCTGAAACTGAACTTGATCCACTCAATCTTGCATAAAGATAAAACAACTGAAGAAATTTAGAAAATACAGTAAATTAGATTGGGGGGAAAAAAAGAAGTTCACTAAGGAACATGAAGAGGCAAAGTTCTCACAGATCACTATTCAAATAGAGTGCAAAATGACCACCCCCACCAATAGCTAAAAAGTCAGTAGCGCACAATGTGAAATAGCGGTTGGCACCTGCGTTTACATTTTATAGTTAATTCCAAAACATTTAGTAAAAGATATACCATTCAGGTACCCCCAAAAAAAAATTAATTAAAAAAAAAACTTACATACATTGATTTGTTTCTCACAAGACAGTTATTTCATAAATGACAAACATATGCATATTTTAGATGCAAACATTCAAGTTGAGTTATTAAGTAGTTATTTTGTTTTGACGCAAAATAGTTGTGCAAGAGTAATTTGAATCATTGCACAATTTATGCCAAAGTTTTAATTTTGCACCTACCCTTTGCTCTAATTTCCTTGCAACTATACATCAAAGAAGCAAGGGGCTAACTGGTGCATTACACAGGGATAATTTCAAGATAAAAATTGATGATCTAAGTTTATTCTGCAAAACAAAAACAAAAAAGAGGATATATACAGATGTACTTTAGAAGTAGTATCTATGAGTTTATTTTTGCCAGCATCATGGAGTAACAGAAAAGGTATAGTTAAATATTTAGCGGTTACTTGTTATCATGTATTATGCAACTACTCCCGTGCAGTATTTTGACAATTCAAAACAATCAAAACTTAAGGTTTTTGATAGTCCCTTAGGTTTGAAGATCAGTGCAGAAAGTAATCACATTATACAACCACTACATCAGAAAATTGAGGTGGTGAAACAAAGATCTTATGATTACATTATGTACAGCTCTACCGAAATCTAAAGCATGATTCATAAATATATATTTTGTATTGAATACTCTTCTACAAACTTTGAAGGAGCACTTGCTTTACTCCTCAGCATAACCATTAGTACTTGCAGGATACAAAAAATTTCTCCCAATTCCAAATAATGTTTAGGTGGAAAACATACATTTTTAACACTTAAAGTGGATGACATCTGGAGAACTTACTGCAAGCATAAGTAAGCAGAAGGTATGAAAATTGCTTTCAATATCTCGTACATATATGAAAACCATTTCAAGACATGCAAAAAGCTTCCACCTAGGCAGTGACAAATTGATGATAAATCAGAAACTGTGTTGCCTAGGAAGCAAGAAGGATAAATTTGTACCTGTAGGGCGATATATAACAGGATGGCCAGGTGTATTTGTGAAAACAAATGTATCATTTGTTCCCTGTTCAAAACACCAGCGTGAATACATTTATAAAAGGAAATAATTGCTAGATGGATTCACAAGGATGTATTTGCTTCAGCAGGACCTGATACTTCTTGTTGGTTGGTCTTAGAGGTGCCTCCACCAAGCCACCAAAAACTGCACCTTTACGGTCTCCAACAACCTGAAAGAATTTTTAAAGTAGAAAGTGTTTATTCGGGACTGTATGCATTTGTATGAACTAAAGAACCACAAGCCCAAGAGAATTTGAAAAGAGTCCATGACAATGTTTCAAACAAATAATCTAGGCAATTCTTTAATATACTTTACTCAAGGAACTTGATAAATGTTTGTTTGTGTCAAATCCATATTACATTAAATTTATACAGTAATAGACAATAAATAATTTTGTTGAAAGAGTTGATTTGAAATATTTTCAAAATGACTGATGCTAACAGTTGCTGAGCTATTACCAGCAAACTGAGGCCAGGCCAAAGCATACTTCTTCTGTATAGGGTTGAAAGTGATATGCCATGCCTCCATGTACTGCAACACAAGAAGAAATATTGATGCCATTGTAAAATAATTGGTTTGTTATGATAAAGACTAGAACTTTCAAGAGATCTAACTATGAAACTCCAAGTTTCCCCACTTATATAGTAACAACCATCGTCTTCCCTGTACTAGCGCCGGGAGTGAACTGTAAAGAGCAATTCTAGTTTTCTCAGTAAGAAGTAAAGACGGTTCAGAGATGTCTGTCAAATGAACCAAGGCCACAGGCTTTTGTGGTTTCTGCATATGCCTCATCTCAACTCCAGTGAACTCAGAGTCATTCCCATCATCACCTTTTACATCAAGGTTCCCTTCCGCTCTTGACTCCGATACCCACCAAATCTTGCAGCCTGGTACATAGCTTTACTACGCGTGTGTTTCCCCTTAGAAAACAAACTTCTCTTCCCACTGTTTGCTTTCACTGCAGAATCAGACAATGTGTTGCTCTTATCTATTTGGTCATCAACCTGTTCATCAGAACTTTTGCTCTTATCTCCCGACTCTGATGATGATAACAGTGAGTAGAGAAATGCAGTAAATGAAGAAGTGTCAGGCCCATCAACTGGATTAGCTAGACTCTCTTCACTCATTGTTCCATTTTGACCTCCTCTGGACCCATCCACATCTTCCTGCTGACACAAGAATTACACAGTCACAGACTCCATTCTAACAAGAGTTTCACACAGACACAGTCCAAACAAAACTACTTCATCTATACAGCTACGCAAACTCAGAGTCTCACGTTTTACAGTAAGTAACAAAATGACCCATCATGTATTATAAATAACAAAATTTTCATTTGCAAAATTTCATCAAAAAATTCCTGACAAATGGTATTGATTTTCAGTTATTTATAAACAAATTGAAGAACTGGGTTTTGCACCCACAGCTCCAAAACCTAGAAAAGCCCAAATCTTTGGCACATGACAGAACTGGGTTTTTTGGCACCCAGTAAAGAACCCTTAAAACCCAGAAAGGGTTTGAGTAAAGAAAGATAAGAGAGCTTACAGGAGGAGGAGAAGGGAGAGGGTTTGGAGGGTTTGTCAGAAATGGGGTTGAGCAATCCAGTAGTGATATAAATCACAAAGTGGGCCGCTTTGCTGCGAAGACTCTTTGGCCTACCCATGCCCCTAGTTTTGACGCCCTGCTCAGCAACATATCACTGGTCAGAATCAATTCCCACAACTCACGCATCGCATGGATTTTCACTCTTGTATTTGGGTCCGGTTTTCTAAGGTGGGTCTGGTTTTCCGACTTTGTTTTGGTACATAAATTCTGGACGCCTTAAACGATCGTTAACGGAAGGGCAAAAATATCATTTCAATTTACATTACAACAAAAGTGGGGTCGCGTGCCCGAAAGCAGATCCATCTCTCTAGCTTCTAGAATATTTTCTGAACAATCACTTGAATACCTACGGAGGGAATGAGCATGACAATGAACTCAGAAAGCTTCAAGCCCAATGCAGATATTAGCTGCTCAAAAGAAATGAAGAAGAAAATCTAAAGAGAAAACGCAAAACTGAGATCGTCTTTGATTTAAGATATATGCGTTAGATAGGTCCAATCGAATTTTATGGTTGTACAGATGGACGGGTTGAATTGAGATTATAATTCTGGATGAGATCAAACAAATGTTCACCATCTACACTATGCGACTACTATACAAACCAATTTTGATATGCTTTTATCAATATCTGTTTCTGCAACTGAAAATCATAATTCAGAAGACAAAAAATTGATCAAGCTATTCAAGTTTCCCGATAAGGATCAGAGTCATCAGACTCAAAGAAACACGCAACCACTACGCCAAAAATTGAATCAGACGACGGCTAAAAACCGTCGTCTGATATAGAGGTAAACCGTCGTATATCGACGCGCCGTCTGATGAAGATCGATTGTAGGGAACCGTCGTGTGAAGGGCTCGGCAGCATGTCGACAGCATGCCAGCAGCCTGTCGACAGCATTAGCTGTTGTGCGATTGTTCTTCACACAATGGATGACTTTAGAAACTGTTGTGTGATTGTGATTCAGACGTCGCTTTATTTTATGGCCGTTGTGTGAATTTTATTCACACAACTGTTTTTTCATAGCATCCGTCATTGTTTTGAGTTCAGACCACATTTTTTATTTTGAGATTGTTGTGAATATTGTGTACATACGACAGTTTTTTATGTTGTTATTGTTGTCCTAATAGAATGATTCAATGCATTATATTTGCTGGATGTGGAATCAAAAATGACCAAATTAACATTAATTGATCAATATATATATAGAAGAATTTGTTATAATCCACATCATGCACTAAAATGGATTGTGCAAAGATAATCTTTTATCCACAAAAGGAGTACATCTAATAGTACTGTCCTAGCAAACTACATCCAGAAATTTACTTGAGTGTCTAGCTTTGCTGTTCTCATGGCCACATTGGGGTCTGAGGAGCTCCCACACTCCACACTCTCTATCTTCTGGAGTTTCTTCAATAGCATCAGAACTAAATTCAACTTTTCTTTTAGCATGTGCTTTATGCAACTCAAGGTCTTGTTCCAGCTTCTGAATGTGCTTCCTTACTGCTCAAAGGTCATCCATATAATTCGCTTTATCCAAAGCCTGTAAGGGGCAAGAGAGAAAAAAAAAAAAAAAGGAGAAAAATGAGAAAGTATATAATTAAGGGCTCTAGTTTTAATTTCAACATCAGTAAGCATCTGACCAGTGTTCAGCGGTCAGGAGATCTAGTTTCAGCTAAGCAAAGTGGACAAAAACACTAATAACCCTACAAAGGAAGGTCATTTCAGAATCTAATGTGCCAGATAACATCATAGTACTTAAAAACATATCACTCAGAATAATGTTCCTAAATAGCTTTGGCAACCATTTTTTGAGAAAATCCCATGCTGACAAAATGACCAAAAACTTTGGTATTGGAAGGTCTGAAGGTCCTGGAGATCAGCTACTTATCTTGCATGTAGTCCAAGTATTTACCTGAAAGATCATCAAACTAAGCAAGCCCTTGACCATTTGCAAGTCAAATCAGATGTACACAAGAAGCAAAGATTATGCTACTGGTATGGAATGTTTATTTCATGAACTTACTAGCATTTAGGCATTGACAATTATACATCTTCGTACTTACCTGAAAGATCATCAAACTAAGCAAGCCCTTGACCATTTGCAAGTCAAATCAGATGTACACAAGAAGCAAAGATTATGCTACTGGTATGGAATGTTTATTTCATGAACTTACTAGCATTTAGGCATTGACAATTATACATCTTAGATTAAAATATAAGCCCACCCTTGCTCGATCAAGGGCTAAAAAACATTGAAATCATGAATCTAAGGATAACACATCATTCATAAAAGATAACAGAAAAGGCCAATTCCTCAAGGATGCACCTCAGTACTGTAACAGCTTCTTTCATAACATAAAGTATCCGGACAACAATAAGAGAAAAAGACATAACATGGAACATAGCTGTAAATAGTCATATTTGAGTACTGGAACATTTAGGCTCGCCTAGAAAATACAAGTGGAAACCATGTTTCTAGAACAATTATGATAGTATGTAGTCAGTTATGATAGCATAATAGACCAAAGAAAGCTTCTTTAACATAAGATCACAAGTTACGAGTAAGATGGGAAGTCTTTGATAGAAAAAAGCTGGTGAGATTAGGATGGATGTAAGGTAAAGTATTGGATGAAAAAAGGAAATGCATAGCAACTCACCGCTTGTTTAGCAATGACACGAGCAGAAGAAGTTTTCCCTGTACCTGAAAGTTGTCTTTATTCGTAATCTAATCAAGAAAGTTGGTCTCTACTCCATACCAAAAATTCATTTTGATATCATTGCGCGCAAATCTAATATAAGATACACCACCAAAAAGAGTGTGGCTTACAGATATAAGTGGAAACAGGAGCCTGCATTTCTACGGCAACTAACTTAGACTGCAAGCTTCAGTGGTCATGAAGCACAAATCCTGGGGTGCCCCTAGAGGGCTTTTTGAAGCAAAAGTGTTTATCAGCGTATTTCAAAAAGTCCATTAGCTATACTCTTGAAATATCTTTAATGTCCCCACAGAAGCTGAAAAATGGGATTTTGGAAAAGCTAATATTTGAAGCTATAAGGTGCATTTAAATTCACTCACACACAGATTAGAGATCGATGAACTACCAAACAATCATTCACAGACCAGAGGAAGATTGTATACCTTTTGGACCCGTGCAGTCAACCTTGTCATTGCACTTTTCAATTTACAAACCCTATCCAAATTGCGGCTACTAATCTGCAGATTCAAATGGATTGCAAGAATGTCTAAAAGAATCATGCAGAAGAAGTAAATTTCATAGAACAAATGAAAACTGCAAAAATAGATAATCAAAATGAACGAATAAATAAATAATTTTGTCAACTCAAAACAAAAAGAAGAAAGAAAACTGAGCAACTACTTTTTCTTTATAGAAGATCATGTGAGATAAACGTTCTCTCACTACGTTTTTTCTCCCCACTTAGCCCCCAAGGGATACAGACAGGCATAGAGTAGAAAAGAAACAGAGAAACAAGTTATTCCCCACCTTAGAGGTAAGCGCATCTAGAGCTGGATAAGCAGCAGTCTCCAGTTATGTCGCATGTGTAGCAAGAAAACTATAAATTGCTTACAAAGCTACCTCCAAGGCCCAGAATTCAAATGGAGACTGCTCATTGATAATTTAGATAAGTGGAATGTAAGCTCAAAAAAGAGTTCAGACTGATGATATAAGTGACAGGTGCTAAAAGATATGCATACAACTACGGGCACTAAAGACAGACACCGCTCCTCAAGTGCTAAACTTTAAATTTATGATATTATACCATCTTATTCACCCGCGTCAACATCATTGTGCCCAGCAGGGAACTCTCTTCCATCTGTTTGATTTTCACGATTGGAATTAACAGGAGGCAACCGTCTTTGAAGCTCTTCAACAACAGGAATAACATTTTCATCCAATAGATCCTGAAGCAGCACCTGTATCCACAACAAAACTAACAATCATCATCTGCAAAAGAGCCCCAATCACTCAAAGCCGAAAGCAATAGAAACAGATGAAATCGATATACTTGAACCAAAAGAAAGTAAATTCTTAAAGGTTGGAAGTTACCAATAGCTCTGGCAATACAGCATCATTCTGCAATTGAAAAACAATAAAATCTGCAGAATCAGTAAAGAAAAGTTAAGTACTTGAAGATTTACAATAGAAACCATCAATGAAATTTAAGTAAATCGACCAAACCAAAAGAAAGTAAATTCTTGAAGGTTGGAAGTTACCAATAGCTCTGGCAATACAGCATCATTCTGCAATTGAAAAACAATAAAATTTGCAGAACCAGTAAAGAAAAGTTAAGTACTTGAAGATTTACAATAGAAACCATCAATGAAATTTAAGTAAATCGACGAATCAGATTAAACCCATCAAAGAATGAATAAAAAACAAAGAAGGGGGTGAGAATTGCAGTGAGACCTGAAAGGAGGGCTTCCGTTCCGATGTGGGAGCTTTCATGTGGAGAGCTGAGGGAGAGTGGGTAAGGCTTGTAGCGAGGAACAGAAGATTTGGGTTTGGGGAGGGGGAAGAGAGAAAGGAAAGCTTTGGAGTTTAGGGAATCGGAAAGATTGAGAGGAAGAAGAGGAAGAAAAGGCATTGGCGGCCGGTAATAGATTGAAGAGGCAGCTATGGCACTAGCCACGGACCTCAGAAATGCCATTTTATGGTATTTGGTTTTCGAAACTGGAAAGATTGAAATAGTGACCATATAGGCTTTGTTTTCGATTTCGATTTCGCGAACTCGCTTCTCGCAATCGTAAGGCGGCAGAAGCGTCAGAAAATTGGATCGATTAGTGAGAAAGAAGTGAAACCTAAAATCATAATCGGGTCGCTGAAGGTGGTAATGGATCGGAGAGAGATTGTCGCCGGAGAAAGCATCTTTGGTTGACTGCTCGAAGAAGTCTTGGATGGCCTCCGTGTTTATGTTACTGCACTTCGTTTCTCCGATCCCAAACCAAAACCTTGAGTGACATCTTGGGGATTTGAAAATTGAAAAATCGAGGATTTGAAATTTGGGGATCCAGACTTGGAAGGCTGAGGAAAAGAGTGATGGTTTGGGAGAGTGAGGCTTTGGCCGTAGGTTTTGGTTCTGGGAGACGCTGTCGAGAGACCGAGGAGCATTGGGTTTTGGTTTTGGGTCTGTGTCGATAGAGAGTGAGGAGCTTTGAGTTTTTTTTATGTTTTTTGCCTGAGTGTTAGGGTTTCAAGCTGCGCCTATATCAATTTGGACAAGCCCTATCAATTTAGACAAGGTCTCACACAACAGAATTTTATAAAAATGTGGTTTGAATGCAGTCATTTTAAATTTGGGGTTTGTCTCCTATCAATTTGATTTTCCTCATTGGGGAGTTGGAGAAAGATGATGGTGGGAAATCTCCCTCCTTCTTATCAAACATATTGATCAGACCACAGTTTTTTTATTTTTTGTCGTATGATCAATACATGTTGGGGGAAATTTGGAGTCTGAGATGGGGTTTGGCACCCAAAGATGGTGGGAAATTTGCCGTTCAATTATTTTAGGGTCATACAATAGTTTTATCCTTAAACGTCTTCTGAACTAGTTCATAATTCCATATCAGACGACGGATTTTATAAAAACGACGTAGTGAATAATTGGGCTCTGTTAATTTGGTTAGAACCGAAATTCCATATTTGATTTTGAAAAGAAAAAAACAGAAGGATGAGATCGAAGAAGACAACAAGAAGAGCTTGGATATCAGATTTTTGATGAAGTTCCAATTGTAGCTGCCCCAACCATGCTTGATGACCTTTGTGGCACTTCTTGACCGCATGGGACGTGCAATATGGTTTTTTTCTTCTTGTTTATGGGCGTTGTGCCTCCTTTACACCGAAAAAGAAGAAGAAGGCACCACTTCAGCTTTGTTTAATTAAGCAACTGAAAACAAGGTTGACAATCCTGCAGTGGTGGTAGGGCTGTAAATGGGTCGTGTCGGGTCGAAGTATTTGTCGTGTCACAAAAGACAAACCCAAACCCAACCCATTTAATAATCGTGTCGAAAATTTAAACTCAAACCTAACCTATTTATTAAACGGGTTACCCGTTTTCAATCCACTTAACCCATTTAATAAATAAGTAGTGTCTTGTTGGACAAAATGACCAATTTAAGGGTTAATATTGCAATCGATTTAACTAAAAAATTGCATAAATTCACTACAGAATTTATAATATTAATGGTGAAGTGGTAACTATAGTTTAAAGTGAGAAAAATACTTATTCAACCTTCATATACATATAATATTAACTTTTTTAAATGGATCGTCTATGCAGGTTATATAAAATATATAATCCGACTCATTTAGTAAATGGGTTACATGGGTTCACTTCGTGTTGGTGGGTTGACCCATGGCCGACCCATTTATTAAATGGGTTATAGCAGGTTGACCCACAGCCGACCCGCTTTTTAATCGTGCGGGTTCAACCAGTTTTATTTCGTGCGGGTTTCGAGTCATTTTATCTGGTCGTGTCAAAATTGACAGCCCTAAGTGGTGGTGCCTTGGCTTAAGGCACCTACCAATGGAGGTGGCAAGCTCGGATTGAGCCATCTTAATTAACCTCTTTTGTTGTTTATATCTTTTATTTTTTGTTGTCTTTTTTTTTTTTTGCTCATTCCCTTTGTTGTTTCTATCTTTTATTTTGTTTTGGTTTTTTGTTCTAATTTATAATAAACTGAATTTGTTACTTTATTTTTTATTTATTGTTTTTTTATTTATTTATAAAGATTTTGTGTGATCTAAATATCAAAATTCAAAATTGATAGATTTGAAATTACTCATACATGTAATGCGTATTAATAGATATTGTGTAAAAAAATTAACCTTGTCGGCGTCCATTTTAGTATCAGTCAAAGGGGCCAATTCAATATATGCTTATGCTTTCCTAAGGGAAGCCAAATCGGAGGGAGATAAACGTCGCGAATTTTTTACATGTGTTGATACATCTCGTCCCCACAAGTGTGTGAGCACTGGTTTTTTTTTTTTTTTTTTTTTTTAAGGGTTTGGAACCCAGCCTAGCTGGGAGGCTCAGCCCCACACCCGGTTCCATTTATTATAGATAAATTATACAACGGAGGGGATATAAAACCTGACCCCGTAAGAGCACTCCAAAAAACCCAAAACAAAAATGGAATGACCAGTTCGTACAACTTGGAACTCTTAAAAAGAGCCCAAACAAAAAGATAGATCCTAGTACGTGAATTATAATCATGACTATACTGAGTACTGATGAACGAAGGAAGAGAAGCCCACCAGACAGATCCTTCATTAAAGCGCCATAGTTAGTTAGCGCATCTGCAACACTATTGCCTTCTCTATATATATGGGATACATGAAAAGTAAGTTGGTTAGCTTGATGATGCAAACAACTGTACCATTGAGTTCTAAGTCTCCAAGGAATAAGACTTGGGGCACGAAAATAATGTAGTACAAGCATTGAGTCTGTTTCCAACCATATGTGAGTCCAACGCCTAACCCAAGCCATGTGTGTGAGCGCTGGCTAATCGAGAAAAGAAGTTTCGAGGGTAGTTACAAGCATTTTAGTTTGATAACTATTTAGAGTTTAGGGTGGAGCATGTGGATCGAAGCCGAAACGATGACGAAAACATGTAAATTTTTTACCATAACCATATTTTCCTGCCTTGATAGCATCCAACGGTTGAATTTGCGGAATTTCATTTCCTTCACCTTGTTCATTTTGCAAGGTAAATTTTTCCCTATAACCAATAAACATGCTAGACAACTTAAGTAAGCATGTAAGGATTTTGGGCAATCCAAATAATCAAAATCGAGAATTGATAGATTTGGCATTACCCATCTATTTAATACATATTAATAGGTATTGTGTAAAAAAATTAACCATGTCGGCATTTATTTTAGTATCGGTCAAAGGGGTCAACTTAATATATGCTCATGCTTTCCTAAGGGGAGCCAAATCAGGAGGAGATAAACGTCCCAAATTTATTACATGCGTTGATACACCTCATCTCCACAAGCGTGCCTGTGCGGACGGATCAAGAAAAGAAGTTGTGATAGAGTGGCTACGAGCGTTTTAGTTTGATGGTTATTTAGAGTTTATCATTGACCACATGGATCGAGGCTGAAACCAGAACGTAAACATGTAATTTTTTTACCATAGCCATATTTCCCCGCCTTGATCACATCTAAGGGTCGAATTTGCGAAATTTCATTTCCTCAACCTTGTTCATTTTGGAAGAAGTTTTTCCCTACAACCAATAAACATGCTAGACTATTTAAACAAGCATGTAAGGATTTTGGGTGATCCAAATAATCAAAATTGAAAATTGATAGATTTGACATTACGTTTGCATTTAATGCATATTAATAGGTATCGTGTAAAAAATTTAACCCTATCGGCATTCGTTTTCATTTTGGTCAAAGGTGTCAACTCATTACAAGCTCATGCTTTCCTAAGGGGAGACTAATTAGGGGAAGATAAACGTCATCATTTTTTTACATGCATTGATACACCTCATCCCCGCGAGCGTGTAAGCGCTGCCGGATCGAGAAAAAAAGTTGCGAGGCAGTGGTTACGAGTGTTTTAGTTTGATGACTATTTAGAGTTTAGAGTTGACCACTTGGATCGAAGCCGAAACGATGACGAAAACATGTAAATTTTTTACCATAGCCATATTTGCCCTCTTTGATCACATCTAATGGTTGAATTTGTGAAATTTCATTTCCTCAACCTTGTTCAGTTTGGAAGTGTATTTTTTCCCACAACCAACAAACATGCTAGACAACTTAAATCAGCATATAAGAATTTTGTGCTATTTAAAAGATAATTGAAAATCAACATATTTGAAATTAAAAAGTAGATAAATTAGTAAAACTAAGGATCCTAAAATTAAAATGATTATCTATACTATTATTAAGAGAAGAGACTTTGTTAGCCAAAATTGAAAATTTTGACAGATTTAACCCTGAAAGATTAAAAAACTTTGACAACAAATTAAATCACAAGGGTAAATAGGACATCTATTTTTATTAAAAAAATTGAAAAGAAATTATCCCACAACCTCTCATTTTCTCTCCCACTATTTTCTCTCTGCAATAACTACCCACTAAATCTATTTTCTTTTGCAGATAACTTTTTTTTTTTTACAATCTCAATAGTTATTAAGGTGTTAGAGAAATTTTTTTTAAATTTTTTTAAAGATGAAATCTTCAAATTTTAGAATCGATAATAAAATACACAACGTAAAGAGTCTATCGTAATGAGATTTTTAAGAAACCCAAGCTGTTTATTACAATTTTCAAAAGTTTTAGAATTATTGAAATTACTAAATGGAAAAGAATTTTGAATCTCCACCGCTTCAAGAATGACGAACTCAAGAAGCATCTCGAGCCGTTTATGAAAAAACATGAAGAACCCGACAAGTCCCGTTATTTTCTCCCTCTTCCGCAGCTTCCCGGTGGAAAATGGTTCAGATTGACAGTGGAAAGAAGACTTCGACACGTGGGAGGAGGAGATTCGGATTTCAAAAGCTTTGAGTTTTTTTTTTCTTTTTTCGGTGAATGTTCTACAAATTCCAGCGACTCTGGTTGAAATCGGTGTTGTATGAGGTATGGAAAACGATCCTCTTGTCGTGCTCGACGTTTTTCGATAATTGGTTTTCAAATTTGGTTAAGTTTGGAAAAATGGGTATTTGGAGTGTTTTCGGCCACCGCCGAAATTGCTTTTCACGGCGGCTATCTGGGCTTCCCTTGGTTGAATTCGGACCCTTGTTCATATTAACAAACTGTATCATACACTTTATACTTGGGGATTTGGACATGCTTTATAAGAAAATATATGGCTTTGTTTGATACTACTACAAAGACTTCGTACCTATAAGTGTTAATTTGAAAACTCTCGAGTCTGGGTTCAGAAGTTTCTTTCTTTTCGTATATTCATTTGGTTAACTAATAACTTTCAAGATGCTTCGTCTTAGTTCACTGTAGCTGAATTAAAAAAAATTTCAACTTTTTATGCTGTAAGTAGATGTTGTTCAAACTACCTGTATGTATTTACAAATTTATGTGTGCAGGAGGGCTGAGAAGGTGGTACAATCCAGAATGGTTTTTGGAGAAGATACCATCATCTCCTTATGATCCCATTGTTTTACGCGAGGCTTTTGAGAAGGTATGCATTGATGTGTGCCACTTACAATCCTACTTCTTTTCTTTTTTTGTTTTGTTATCTTATCTTTATCGATTAGTTGCAACCATCACATAAGAAATCAAACTCCATTCTTGTAATTTTGTTTTGAGAACTGTGTTACTGAGACTACTTTGTAGATCATTCCTTTTGTTTACCGAAACCTTGTTGTTATATCTGGTTCTTTGTGTGGATCCTGGCAGTGAAAGGAAATCTTAAAAAGGAGAGTTTGGTTGATGCCAGTTTTTTCTCTGCTAATATTAGTGTTGGGAGTTAATTAGTTGGTGTGCAACTCTGCTAGTTGGGTGAGACTTGAGGAACTTACTGAGACTATTATATAGATTATTCCTTTTGTTTACCAAAACCTTGTTATATTTGGTTCTTTTTGTGGACCCTGGCATGGAAAGGAAATTTTAAAAAGGAGAGTTTGGTTGATACCAGTTTTTTCACTGCTAATATTAGTGTTGGGAGTTATTTACTTGGTGTTGCAGCTCTGCTAGTTGGGTGTGACTTGAGGAACTTGCTTGACTGGATTGGTTTTTTTTTTTGGTTGTATACGAGTGAGATTGGGGTTTGATATGCTTTATAGCCCCACTTTAATGGTTACCCATACATATCTTTGAGACTTAAACATGTGTTTATGCTCAGTTCATAGTGTGATAGAACGGGCAATATTACATCTGCATTTGGAAGCTAATTGCCTCATTAACTCCAATTTGGTATATAACTTGGCCGGCAGTGGGAAGAGAAGAACGGGGACCTTGGTGGTGGTCTGGAAGAGAGAGGGGGGAGGGTGTTTTAGGAAGTACCAAAAATTTGGGATGAAATATTATAAAAAAATTGAAAGTGGGTGTGGTTTGTAAATTTGGGGTTGCAAATTTCACCCCCCGATATATATTATATTTGTTAGATTGGAAGATACATTCCTACTTTTATCATTTCCCTCTTCATATTTTATGCCTGGTATAATTATTGAAAATTTGCATAATGTACATCCTTTCTTTCTGCCTACCTTGTCTCATAATATTAGCGTAACAGTTTAACTAGTGCTTTCTAGTAATGGTGTCTAATGCAAAGAATATAGATATCACTTTAGCTTTATCGATCAAAGCTATAAATGATCATCAAATATGTGCTTTGTAAGAGAGATTTAAATTGGCCTTCGTGCCTCATTTTGCTGTCACTATTTAGCTTCATACACATCCTTACATTTTTTTTCATTTTTCCAATATTGTAGGCTGTGTTAAAGAGACTTATGACAGATGTACCATTCGGTGTTCTTTTGTCCGGAGGATTGGACTCGTTACTGCTGTGGCTTGTCGCTATTTGGCTAAATCAGAAGCTGCACGTCAGTGGGGGTCACAATTACATACCTTTTGCATTGGCTTAGAGGTAACTATACTTCTCATTTTCGATAACTGAATGTGACACTTGATCAAATGCAGTGTCTTTTTATATAACCAGAATGGTGTCTTCCCGTCCTCTTCCCTTCCCCTCTATATTTTTCCCCCAACAGTGCTTAGAAAATGCTACCTACACATTATTTTCATTTTATAAACAAGAAATGTATGTTTATAAACTTGGTAGACAACCTAAATCCTCTTTAAACAAGTATAAAAATTCAACGATGGCTGGGTTTCTTGTAATTTAGACCTAATTGCATCAAAGTGCAATAAAAAGTTGTTAACTTGGTATGTTTAAAGGTTAAGGGAAAGGTTCTTGGTGTTGGTGTTCAATGACCTTTGCAATGCAAACTTTGATTCCGGAAAGGTTTAGATGTACTTTCTTGTAGTCAATTATTATCTAAGATATTGTCTTTCTGATACTTTTTCTCTCTGTTTAAATGCTTTGCATTTTCAATCTTCAGGGTTCTCCAGATTTAAAAGCAGCAAGAGAAGTTGCTGATTATCTTGGAACTCATCATCACGAGTTTCACTTTACTGTTCAGGTAATTTACAAGGGATGTAAGAAGAATACTTTTACTAATGCTCAAGGTGGAAATTAGGTTTTTTTAAGTTTAGAATTCAGGTAATCCTTTAGCAGTTTTAATTTTACCTTATTGATATTTAAGATTTGCTTGAAATAGGATTCGGAATAGTCATATTAATTGGTGATTGGAAATACAAATTGCGTTTACCCTGATTTTCTCACTCCTACTCATTCTACTTCTTCCAATCTATCTCATTCTCTCACTTTTCATCAATTTTTTCCTACATCAGTAATCCCAGCCAAAGGCCTGGATATATACTAATACAAGAAATAATTTCTATTTTTGCTTCATATCTCAGGAAGGCATAGATGCACTTGAAGAAGTTGTCTACCATATTGAGACATATGATGTGACCACTGTCAGAGCCAGCACTCCAATGTTTCTTATGTCTCGTAAGATAAAATCTCTGGGAGTAAAAATGGTCCTTTCTGGTGAAGGTTCAGATGAAATCTTTGGTGGCTACTTGTATTTCCACAAGGCACCAAACAAGGAGGAGTTTCACCAAGAAACATGCCAGAAGGTATTCCATAAAAACTATCTCTGGATTGTTCTCTTCTCTTGTTTTTGTGCCATATGTTTATGTACTTGCAATATTACTGGACTTGATTTTTCTACTGTTGATGGCTATTATGGCTTCTTTTTCTTACTGAATTTTTGTGACTATTCAACAAATTAAAGCTTTTCACCTGTACGACTCTCTGAGGGCCAACAAATCGACTTCAGCTTGGGGTGTTGAGGCTTGAGTACCGTTTCTTGACAAAGAATTCATCAAGACTGCTATGGACATTGATCCAGAATGGAAAATGGTATAGCAATCATTAAACTTTTCCTCCCTCCAATTTTATACACAGTTCATGTATTGTAGTGATTTGAAGCCTACTGACATTTGGCATAGTGGTGGCTCATTGTAAGACTGTTGGGATAGGAATATCTTGTTATGACTATGAAAATCTAGTACATGTGGACATTTTCCTTATTATTAAAGGATATAGGTATACAACTAGTTTCTCCCCATTCCCTCACGGAAGTTATTTTTCTTATCCATCATGACATTTTCATGTGTGTGATGAATTCTGTCATTTATGAATCCACTTTATGTTGAGTTGTAGGCGTCATACATATCCTGATATGCCTAATCTAATGGATGGTCTATGGTATGCTTAGTCTTATTAGATTATACCCTCAATGCTGTAATGACATTATCGGAATTGCCTTCTTTTCGTGCCAAATTTAATAAAAATTGAAAGTTACTATGAAACTCATACATCTGAATACTTTCACTTGTAACTGCAGATAAGGCCTGATCTTGGGAGAATTGAGAAGTGGGTCTTGCGCAAAGCATTTGATGATGATCAGAAGCCATATTTACCAAAGGTTGTTACTTTTTACTTTTGCTCAACCATTATGCTAATCTAGTCATACAGGGTTATCGTTTTGCATATTCTTTTATTTTTTCTGGGAAGATTTTCACATTCTCGGATAGTTGTGCAAATATATTCATGGAAGAATTAATATATTTTCAACTTTTCTACTCTCTTTTTGGGTTATAGCACATCTTGTACAGGCAGAAGGAGCAGTTTAGTGATGGTGTCGGTTACAGTTGGATTGACGGCTTGAAAGATCATGCCAACAAACAAGTATGCCGCATTTTTTTACTTGCATTTACATTTTGGACAGAAATGTTCTCTTTCCAACTAGGTCTTATATAATGTTGCCATGCTTCCAACCAGGACCTGTGGTTAAATCGATTCTGGTTGAACTGTGTGGTCCAGATTAAGAGTTCTGCAACATAACATTTCAAAGTTAGCATGATAAAATTGCCCATTTTGTGAATTTATTTCATGTTCGCTATTTCAAGTTAGAGGTGCACTTTCTTAAAAACTCAACTAAGCAGAGACTAGAGATGCTTGCTTCTTCCTTAGCTGCATAGAATTAATAATTCTTAAATTTTATTTTATTTTATTATTATTATTATTATTTTTTTCTAAATGGACAGGTAACAGATTCAATGCTGATGAACGCAAGCTTTGTCTACCCTGAAAACACTCCGACTACAAAAGAAGGATACTACTATAGGACTATCTTTGAGAAATATTTTCCAAAGGTGAGCCACCATCTTTTCTCCCATCTCTTACACTGTCAGTTGACTGAATTGCATCATTGTTTGTTTACCTGAGTATGTTCAATTTGCTATTTATGGACAGAATGCTGTGAGATCGACAGTTCCCGGTGTTCCAAGTGCGGCATGCAGCACAGCAAAAGCTGTGGAGTGGGATGCGGAATGGTCCAAGAACCCTGATCCATCTGGTCATGCTGCACTTGGTATACATGCAGCTGCGTATGAGGAATCCAAAGATGTGAAGACTGGAAGTCTTGTGAGTGACTCTCCACAGAAACTTGTAAAAGGGGTTGCAGAGAAAGTGGCCGCAGTAGTTTGAGTGGGATGAAAAAGGTACTGAATGTTACTAATGCTTTTGGATTAATGAAACAATGTCAGATGAGATTGATATTTATTCTGATTCTGTGGCAGATAAGACCAGAAGGCCTTGTAGGGAATCCGTCACGACTGTTAGTAGTTTATATAACTAGAAGGCCTTGCTATTGTCTCTTAGATGAGACCAGACTAGTTGATGCTTATATTTTCTATCTGTAATTTTCTTTGACCACGACAAGATTATGTTTTTGGTTCGACATGTATGCAATTTAGATAGGTTTCTATGTGTATTTTGCTTCTTAAATCCTTCATCTATAGAATGCAGTTCTGATTTTCCATTTTTTCCTTAGATTACCATTCTTCATGTCAAATAATAGAAATTCAATGGTAAAACTTAAGCGGAATCCTGATTCAGTTTCTTTGTTGTCTGAACTGGAGTACTTGTTATGGAGAGAGACTAAAAGAAGAGTACAAATTTTTTTGAGAAATGGACATCAATTTTATTGAATATCACTTGCAACGAGAAACAGAAGCAAAGACTACAAATTGGAAGAGTATCCTTTGGAAACTCCAGGAACTTGATTACAATTGCTATTTCAAATATATTTTACATTGTCATTCCCCTGATACACAACTGAATTCATAAACGAAAAAATTTGGCAGAGGACATGAGCAGCTTTGTTCCCATTGTGCCGCTCTCGCATCAATCAAACCAGGAACTACTACTGGAACATCAGTAGCAGCATTTTGAACAGGCAATGCCCCTTGTGGTACATAATTTAGTGAACTAGTACCCTCCACTTGAGCCTTGAAATTCTAAGTCAACCCCTCCGCAGACGTTTCCTACTACCCTCCGACCAGCATTTGGCATGGACTATAGGACCCAACTGTGACCGATCCATCTCCGGCGCTGGCCCCTGAGGCGCATTCAAGTAAACAGCACCTTTATACATCCACTCATCTTTCTCATGACTATAAAACTCAACAAAAGCATCTGTGCATAAGGCACATTTACTCTGATCCTCGTCCGCAGGAACAACCATTTCTTCATCACTAGTCTTCCTTTTCTTTTCCGCCACGCCACTGGTGTCAGCAGCGCACAAAACTACACCAGAAGGTAATGCCTCAGCCTCAACCTCTACTTCAGTAACAAGCCACATGCTTGTAGTTGCGTAAAAGTTACGAGAGGGCTTCTGCTTGCGGGTTTTGGACATCCGGTTCTTCTTGACATGCCAATCCATATGCCTGCTGTGATGTTCTTCACACTTGAACCGGAGGCCACAGCTTTTACATTGCCTTGGCAGACCACCCTCATACAAGCCGATTACCACAGATACGCGATGCAGATTTAGATCAAGGCCGGAAAACTCACATCCTACCACAGCATCCTTCTCCTCTTTCAGTGCCGGGCTTTGTTTCTTCAATGAAATCACACCTTGTGCCAGGAGAGCATCAATCAAACCAGGAACTACTACTGGAACAACAGCAGCATTTTGAACAGGAAATGCTCCTCGATGTGGTACAGGAGGTACAAAATTTAGTGAAATCACACCTTGTGCCAGTCCTCCTCTGCTTTGATTTTTCAATGAGACCACACCTTGTGCCATTAGAGACCCAAGCAAACCGGAGACTACTGGACCAGCACTGTTAACCGGAGTTACGCATTGTGATGGTAGACGATGAGGGACAGAACTTGCTGAAGTAGAATCACCCTGCCCCTGAAAATTGTACCCACCAGATGGCACCAGGGTTTGTGGAGATGGGTAGAAGTTTGGTCGAGGTGGAAGAAATTGGGGCTGAAAATGACCGACCGGCGGTACCTGGTTCCGGTGATTAGCCGGAAAAGGCATATAGCGTGGCTTACATGGATCTTGATTCTTGACAGGACCCATAGAATTCTTCATTGGACCATAAGGACCTCTCTGGTCTCCGTAGACTTGCATCATCTTGAGAAATTGTTTTGGCACGAGAATTCTCAAGAAACAGGAAAGAGGATTGGGATATGGAAACTTAGACAAAAGGGGGTGTCTCTATTTATAAGGTTTGAGAATAGGAAACTAGATGAGGCGGTTGGGTTTCCGACTCCTTTAGGGTTTAGGATTTGGGGTTTCCCAATCCTTATGGGTAAATTTGGATTTCCCCATCCTTTTGGGTTAAGGATTTGCCAATTTGACTCGAGTTCCCTAACTTCTTTTATTTTTATTTTCATGTTTTTAATTGACAATTTTACTTTTATTATAGAATGAAAGAGAATGGAAAATAAAATAAAACAAAAATTTATTAAAAAAGAAAAAGTAATCTTAGGTGGAAAAGGAGAAACTTAAGCACTAGATGATGAGCTCGATTTGAGTTCTCAAAATTAACTATGTTGACAATTGTTAGTATATAGTAAGTAGGGATCGTTCTATCCCGGGATTGAGGGTGCTCCTGTCATTTAATGTCAAAGAAAAGAATATTAATTACAAGTGTATGTTATTTATGAAAAATACAAAGAAACTGTGGTTTTCGAATTTGTTTTTATTTCTAAACTAAATTAAACTAATTAAATTGATCAATCAATCTATGAATCAAGGAGGAGATGGACGGCTAAGATGTATGATGAAGTCAACTACCATTAACCCGAAAAGAAGATAACAAAGTACAAATCACGAATCTAAACATGCACTTGGAAGAAATCAATCAAGAACAATGATGAACGCATACAAGGTTCTTTTTATTTTCCTTAGTTAAATTAACTAGATGAACGCACCATAGTTAACCCTATTAAACATGCAACGCTAGTGAGTGATCAATGCATTAACAATACACATTCAACGCAATAAACACTTAGAAAGTTTGATTGATTTAAGAAAAACACACGTTAGAACGCTAATCAAACATGCAATTCTCTTTGTTGATTTACCTAAAGAATTATAGGTTTTCCACTTTAATTACCAAGACCTAGAATGCTAGCATCTTAATATGGATTCAATCATCCAAATCGAAACCTAAGTTGGCCACCAAAGAAATCGAAAACATGAAAGATGGGATTGAAGAACAAAACCAACAAACATCCAAGTTCATATAAAGAAATCGCAATTTTTGTAATATGAAAATCCTAAATCGTTTTCATGCTTCAAGGTTTAAGAAAACTAAAAATCAATACACAAATTTCATTATGACAAAGAATCGAAACATCCAATAAAACCAAAAACATAGAACGCTATAGAATCTGATTTTTAAGTTGCAAAACAAAGAAACATAAAACAGGAGATTAAGGTTCATGGTTACACTTTCAAAGAAGCTTCAAGAATGCAAGAAGGTCTTCAAAGGTGGTGGATGATGATGAGGCTCACGGCAAGGCTTGTGGATGGAGAATGGAGCTTTGTTTCACGGCTTCAAGTCTTGAACAATTGGAGAGGCCGAAACTTTGAGAGAAAAAAAGGGAGGATTTGCGATTTGATTATGGGCTTGATGATGATTTTCACGTCTCAACTCCCCTCCTTATATAGTGCACGGCATGGGCTAGGGTTTCCTAGGAATTCTCCTCTTGATTGCATCATTTGGCCAATGAGAAAATTCCATGAGAATTGGAGAACAAGTAAACTCCCCATTGCCGAAATCCTAAATGAACCTAGACCATATTTCGGCCTCCATGCATGTAGAATACAATCAGGAAACCTAAATTGATTTTTATTTTTTATTTATTTTCTTTTCCTGATTGCACATAAAGTAGATTTTCTCCCAAACTCTCCTTATTTGTAGTTGCCGAAATCTTCTTGAATCTTCATCTATTTTCCACGGCAAAAATCAATAAAAATTGATTTAGGATAATCCCAAAACATCAAGAATGGTCTAGAGACACCCATGCCATTTTCCCTTGATTTTGGGATCTATTACCATTTTTATACTCCACCTCCATACTCCTTACAAGGCTTGAGCTGCTCCCTTTTGCTTCTCAACACCATTTCACACCTCTCTCTCCATCTATTTAAGCACATATTCTCTCAAGGAAGAGGGCATCACCCACACTTAACTATATATTACATCTTCTTCTCTCTCTATTCTCTACACAATCCACTAGTATCTCCTCCACAAACCTCCATCACCACCACCTTCAATCCATAACCTCCATTACCACTACCACCAAATTCATCATTCCATCTACCCATTCCATTTCACATATATAAAGCTTCACCACTCCACCATTTCACCACTAGATCATCTCTATATCTCATATTCCATCATCAAGCTTTGAAGAAGAAGGAAAGGAGTCTAGCATCACTTGAGGAATCATCATCACCATCACCATGAGCATCATGTCAATGCTTTCATGAGTTCATCTACACCATTCCCAAGTTGATCATCACTAGTCACTTCTCTATCCCTACTTTTTAGTTTGATATTCATAAACATGTTGAAGCTTATGTATTTGATTAATTATGAGTGAGTAGTTAATTTGTTAGGGCTTAGGGTTGAAAGCCCTAGCCAATCTTGTATGACTTTGATGTAAATATTATGTTTGATGCACTTTTCATTAACACCTTAACATGATAGTTCAAGAGTTGAATGTTTATGCTTAAACTTAATCAATTTGGGTATGAATATTTGCCATGACATGAGAAACAATTAAAGCTTGATTAACCTTGGTTGTTTGAAGCATGATAGCATATATGTGCATTAGGGTTGTGAACTACAATCACTTAGAGATAAGCATGGTTGGTTTGCATAATCTCTTCATCTCCAAGCTTTATGCACTTAGGTAAATGCATTAGATACTTAACCGGATTGAAATGCATGACTTAAGTAGAGGAGCATGTCAACCAATCAAAATTCTCTCTCTACCTCGCACATCTGGTCAATCTAGGACACCAATCAGCGTGTCGTCGTCCAATATTCGGCCTCTGCAATGCTCTCGACCTCCAAGTCACCATCGATGGAGGAGATCAGTTGAAGAAATCGCTGCTGCAAATGACGTCGTCTTCTAGGTCGAGGTCGCGGTCTAAGTCGCCGGAGGGCCTGGGCCGGTGATTCCCTTCTAGTCGGCAAGGACGAGGGTGGTGAGGCTGTCGAGGTTGCAAATCTCGGGGGAAATGGAGCCGGACGTAAAGCCGGACTGGCTGGACTTGGAGAGAATAGGGTCCTCCGACTCGCCGGGAGGTTAATGTCGACGACATAGCGAGTTGACGGGTCGCAGCTGACGCTGTACCAGTTGAGGCAGCAGTAGCTGTCGGACCACCCTCATGGTTCATACTCTGACTTGATTTCTTGATCCAGTGAGAGGGATGAGAGAGAGAGAGAGAGAGAGAGAGAGAGAGAGAGAGAGAGAGAGAGAGAGAGAGAGAGGGCATATGGGTAGTTTATTAATTTGGCTGGGGGTAAAAGTGTCATTTAATATTAAATTTGGTAGCTGGGAATAAAAATCTGTTACTGAGGTGAGTGAGATAATTTTGGCTCATTTTGGTGCTTTGGGTCAAGGACCCTAATAAATGAGCAAGAAACTAATTGAGTAGGCAACATAGCTTTAGATATTTATAATTCGTATTTTTTTTTAATTAAAGAGTACATAACGGTTGTATGTCCCTATTTGATAGATAAGAATAGTACAATAAAGACTACTCTGTTTCAATAATCATATCTCAGAGTAGTATATGTCAACAAAAGAATCTCGCCTTGTAGGCAATCTATTTTACCTAATTTCACACGCTGAGCACGCAATTGTGGTACGGTGAAATCAAGTACTTCTATAAAGGCTCATAGAGATGCCTTCACTAACATAGACATTTATTCTAGAAAAAAAAAAAAAAAATTTAAGCAACTATGGGCTCTTTACCCTTAGAGGGATTTGAGCCATTAATTTGCAGTCTCAACATGCAATAGTAAATTATGGTAATCCGTTAACCAATTTTTCTACCTTCTTAGCTCGCTTTGCATGTGACTTGTTCATGGGCGATGGTTGAACAACTTTGAGTTCCTTGACCTTGTTCTTAGCACCTCTAGGTCTACCTCGTTTCTTTGACTGTCCCTACAGTGGTTGAATTGAGCATAATCCCATTGAGACAGCATCGAAATTTGTGCGACCCACAGCTAGGCAAAGACGGAGCTTCTTTGGCGACACTCCATCTTTTATCCTCTTTCGATGCATTCCACAATTAGGGGACCTTGTGACTTCCACCAAAGCTTGACTTGCATGTTCATTAGGTTCTATATGAACACACATGTCAGAGGCCACAGGCTGCTATTCGTCCCCATTTTCATTCAGACCCAGTGCTTGCTCTTGTCCGAGGTCATGGCTTCCGTTTTTATTCCCCACAAGCAGAGTTCGAGGATGAATTTCTCTTCGTGCCTTAGGCTTTGTAACCGGCAAAAATCTCTCCAAACCCACTGAACCATTTGTAGCCTCCTGAGCTCAAAAACTAGGGTTGGACCAGCCGGTGTCTCAGCCACTCTGTTTAAAACTCTTTCCAAGTTGTGCCGTGCTGGGGTGGTTTGAACCGGCAGAAATTCCGACAACGGTGGTCCTGAACAAGGGAGTTCAACATGAGTTAGAAAGCCACATTTCGGCACCAACCACATAAATTTTCGAAGAAAAGATCAAGGTCGACATCAACCCCATCATCCACCATGAAGCTTCGCCAGAAGATCACTGGCTGGATGAGGTCTATCTCAACCTTAATCCGAATGCGCCCAGCATCAAACTCCAACTATACCTTTCTATAAATACCTTTCTAGCGCACTCCCTACTTGCCGGAGACAGCAATCAGTATGAAAACATGGAGGAAGACCCCGAACTTTGATCCAAAACGCTAGAGTGGAGAGTGAAATCTCCTTGATAGCCCTTACCCCATCATATGGAGCCAGTACCATCGGGGCACTGTCAAACCCCCATGTTCCTCCCTAAAGGATTTGATTATGGTAAGTTGGATCAGAAAATGTAGACAGAAACCGATCCTCATGCTCTTGAACTGTATACCGGCCATTCAATCTCCAAGCTCACCGGAACATTCCAATGATTCCATGAAGGACCGCTTATTGAAGGCCCTAGCAATCAAGAGTTTCCCTACCAGGTATTTTTGGGATTGGCTGAGTCCTTCCCCACATGGTGGTTGGAGATCCACAGGTTTTTGGGCTTCTGCCAGCCCTAAAGATGCAGCCAAGCGGACTGTTATCTCATGAACAGCCTCCATCGTTTGTTTCGTTCGAAGGAAGCATGGGTTTTTGCAAGGCTAGGGTTTAGCCTCTCTCACGCTCAAGCGGCTAGGGTAGATGATATTTATAATTCATTTACTCGGATAACATGTAGGAAAACAAAACTTTAAATCTTATATAATTAAGCAAATTCTTAAGCACAATGGTTAAATTTTTGAACTACCTATAATGTCCATGATTAATTAAAACTCTAGAATATATAATCTAACATATAAAGGACATGTTGGTAATTGAAAATATTAGAAACAAAAAAAAGAAAAAGACTAGTGAATAATTATTCATGAGGTACAAAAACTATCAATAAGACAATTCTGTGGTTCCTGTTGAACATTTGTGTTCTTATCTCCCCCTAATGATGGGCAGACTTTCTCATCAAAGTGACAATCCACAAATCTAGCGGTAAAGAGATCGCATGTCAAGGGTTCCAAGTAGCAGATAATAGTTGGAGAGTCATATCCAACATAAATGCCTAATCGTCTTTGAGGACCCATTTTGGTGAGCTATGGCGGCACAATTGACACATAAACTGCACACCCAAATATGCGTAAGTGTGAGACATCAGGCTCATAAGTCATACCCAGTCACCATATGGGAAGCAGAAAATGATTGAGTGGCAGTGGGCCTCAGACGAATGAGCACAGCATGTAATATTGCATAGCCCCAAGCAGAAACAGGGAGATTGGTGCGCATAACCAATGCTCTAGCAACCATTTGAAGTCGTTTAATGACAGCTTCTGCAAGACCATTTTGGGTGTAAACATGAGGAACTTGATGTTCAACTTCAATTCCAATAGACATGCAATAATCATCAAAAGTTTTTTACGTAAACTCCCCAGCATTGTCAAGACCTATTGACTTAATAGGATGATCAGAGTGGTGAGCCCTTAACTTAATGATTTGTTTAAACCTGTCGTTTCACCCCTACTCATCCAACACATCATTGTTTTTTAAACCTGTCGTTTCACCCCTACTCATCCAACACATCTTCATTTTTTGCCCAGATCTTTTAAACCTGTCATTTCACCCCCTCATCCAACACATCATCGTTTTTTGCCCAGATCTTTTAAACCTGTCGTTTCACCCTTACTCATGACAACAAAGACATCTGTTATCTGAAAAACAAAAAAAACAAACAGAAAATTAATTTACATTTATTTTTTTCCATTCAAAACCTAGCCGATCTGAAATCGTGTTCCCTCCCTTGGCTAAAAAACTTGGGTCACTCTCCCTCCCAAATCGCTCTCAGTCACCATGGCTCTCACCCTCATCGAGCCTCTCGCCTCCATCTCCCTCGTTTTCCCATCAATCTTGACCCTTCTTCTTCTTCTTCCTCCCAGCTGCCGCGTCTTCAGCTTTGAGATGCGCCACCGCTTCTCCGACCCCGTCAAGTAGTGGTCGGAGGCCGCCGGAAAGCTCTCTCCGGCCGGCGGCACCAACCTCCTCGAGAAGGGCAGCTTCGAGTACTACGCCGAACTCGCCTACTCGACCGCCTCCTCCGCGGCCGCCAGCTCGTCGAGTCCACCGACAACCTCGCTTTCTCCGACCTGTTTTCGGTGTCTTGTGAAGGAACAGCTTATGCTCCTGTAAGTTTAGGTTGGGTTCTTTTTCTTTCTTCAATTCTGTTAATGTGAAGAAAACTTGTATCTATTGCTAATTGGATAGTGGAACTGTGGGGTTTGAAGTAGTGTTGATGAGAATGTCATTAGTATTTTGGGTGTCTTTTCGGTTTGATTATGCAGATTCTTGTTAAGGTTAACAAGAAAATATGACCTTTATTTGAAACTGATCATGAACTTAGGAAGAGGAAGCTATGCATTTGTTTCTGTATCTTCAGGATTTGAGGACAAGCATGGAGGCATTGGTGTTTTAATGCATTCATGCACTATTGTTTCTGGCTTTTGCATGTAGTAATTGAGTAATTGGGTGCTATTTACTGTGGCAGAATTTCGAGGTCAGCAAATATGACCCAAAAGGGTCATCGACTAGCAAGAAAGTCCGTTGCAGCGTAATAAATGTCTGGGAGCATTCAACACTTGCCCTTATACGGTCTCTTATGTCCCTGATCAAACTTCTACTTCTGGGATATTGGTAGAGGATGTTCTGCACTTAACAACAGAAGTCATCACGAATATGTTGAGGCATACATTTCCTTTGGGTGAGTTCTGTGGTATGATAAGCTTTTGGAATCTTTTGTTCGTTTTGTATTAAAATCTCATATATTCAGCTAAAAGGGCATTTTGAATTTTGAAGTTGTGGACAGGTGCAAAGTGGTTCATTCCTGGATATTGCTGCTTCTAATGGTTTGTTTGGTCTTGGTATGGAGAAGATGTCTGTTCCTAGCATTTTATCCCGGGAAGGCTTTACCCTCTTCCATCCATCAAGTTCGTTCGGTAAAGTACATTACGACCTACGACTCTATGGAATGATCTACTACATGTGGACATTTTTTCCTATTATTAAAAGATATAGATATCCAACTATTTTCTACCCATATTCCCTCACAAAAGTTATTTTTCTTATCCATCATGAAATTTTCACGTGTGTTATGAATTCTATCATTTATGAATCCATTTTATGCTGAGTTGTAGGCGTCAGACATATCCTGATATGTCTAATCTAATGGATGGTCTATGGTATACTTAGTCTTATTAGATTATATTTTCATTGCTGTAATGGTATTATTGGGATTGCTCGTTTTCATGCCAAATTTAATAACAAGAGAAGGTTATTATCAAATTCATGCATCTGAATACTTGCATTTGTAACTGCAGATCAGGCCTGATCTTGGGAGGATTGAGAAGTGGGTCTTACACAAAGAATTTGATGATGATGATCAGAAGCTATATTTACCAAAGGTTGCTACTTTTTACTTTTGCCCAACCATTTCGTTTTGCATATTCTTTTATTTTTTCTTGGAAGATTTTCACCTTCTGGGATACTTGTGCAAATATATTCATCCAAGAATTAATATATTATCAACATTTCCACCTTTTCTTTTTGGGTTATAGCACATCTTGTACAGGCAGAAGGAGCAGTTAGTGATGGTGTCGGTTACAGCTGGATTGACGGCTTGAAAGATCACACCAACAAACAAGTATGCTGCAATTTTTGCTTGCATTTACATTTTGGACAGAAATGCTCTCTTTCCAATTAGTCTCATATATAATGTTGCAATGCTCCCAAAACCAGGACCTGTGGTTAAATCGATTCTTGTTGAACTTTGTGGTCCAGATTAAGAATTTAGCAACATAACATCTCAAAATTGGCACGATAAATTTACCCAGTTTATGAATTTATTTCATGTTCACTATTTTAAGTGAGAGGTGCACTTTCTAAACAACTCAACTAAGCAGACGCTAGAGATGCTTGCTACTTCCTTAGCTGCATAGAAATAATAATTTTTCATTTTTGTTTCTGACTGGACAGGTAACAGATTCAATGCTGATGAATGCTGCTTTTTCTACCCTGAAAACACTCTGACCCCAAAAGAAGGATACTACTATAGGACTATGAGAAATTTTTTCCAAAGGAGAGCCACCTTTCCTCCCATCTCTTGCAATGTCAGTTGACTGAATTGCATCATTGTTTGTTTACCTGAGTATGTTCAATTTGCTAGTTATGGACAGAATGCTGCAAGTTTTTGGTGGTCCAAGTGTGGCATGCAGCACAGAAAAAGCTGTGGAGTGGGATGCGGAATGGTCCAAGAAACCTGATCCATCTGGTCGTGCTGCACTTGGTATACATGCAGCTGCATATGAGGAATCCAAAGATGTGAAGACTGGAAGTCCTGTGAGCGACTCTCCACAGAAACTTGTAAACGAGAAAGTGGCTGCAGTAGTTTGAGTGGGATGAAAAAGGTACTGTATGTTACAAATGCTTTTCTTCCGTTGAAATTACGTTGACATTTTCTTTTGGATTAATGAAACAATATCAGATGAGATATACTATAGATTGATATTTATTCTGATTCTGTGGCAGATGAGACCAGAAGGGCTTGTAGGGAATCCGTCACAACTGTTAGTAGTTTATATAACTACGAAGGCCTTGCTATTGTCTCTTAGATGAGACCAGACTAGTGGATGCTTATATTTTCAATCTGTAATTTTCTTTGACCACGACAGGATTATGTTATTGGTTCGACATGTATGCAATTTAGATAGCTTTCTACGTTCATTTTGTTTCTTCAATCCTTCATCTATAGAATGCGGATCTGCTTTTCCATTTTTTTCCTTGGATTACCATTCTTCATGTGGGATATGGTAAAATTTAAGCAGAATGCTGATTCAGTTTCTTTTGTTGTCTGACTGGAGTACATGTTATTATGGAGAGAAAGACTAAAGAAAAGAGTACAAAGTAAAGGACGTCAATTTTATTGAATATCAATTACAATGAGAAACAGACGCAAAGAGTAGAAATTGGTAAATAATCCTTTGGAAACTCCAGGAACTTATAATTACAATTGCTATGTCAAACATATTGTACATTGTCAATCCCTGATACACAACTGAATTCAAAAACAAAACGAAACATTCGGCAGAGGATATGAGCAGCTTCATTCCCATTGCACTCGGAACAAAACAACAAGATTTAGCATACTCAAGAATTTCATGTACTATATTCCCGGAGTCCACATTTTCATTAATTTATTATGATTCCCTCTCATTAATGGTTTCTGGTATCTACTGTCCTTTGTTCTGCATTACAGAAGAAATTGCAATCTTCCCACCATCGAGAAAGTTGCAATTTTGGTTTTCCATTACTGAGATTATCAGACGAGGAGCTTAAACTAGCTAAACATTCTAGTGCTTCCTAAACAAGCTTAAATTCATATGTGAAACATCATGATCAAGAATACGCTGCATTACATGAATAGATTGCTGAGGTGACACAACAACGGAATATAAGAATGATTGGAGTACAACATACTGACACCTCATATAAATCCTAGGCATACTCTTACCATGATAAGTACATTAAGAACTTAAAGATAGAAGAATTTGAGAAAATAGTAATGCTTCTGTTTATTTAAGCAGCTAGCCTCAAAGCAGAAAAACACAGAAACTACAAAGTGGAAAGTGCTAGATGGAAGTTATTTTTGAATACAGAGTAGCAGAGTGAATTACCAACCAAACTTGAGTCAGAACCACATTGCCAAACAATTACATAATTACGTACTGAATCAAATGCCATGCCAAGATATATCGACACATTAGTTAAGGGGTTACGAAACAGGATGACGGTTCACCACCACACCTCTTGCAGCAGAGTCCTTTGAAAACTTGATCTTGATTGTTTTAAGCATGGCTACTGCCTCTTGCATGTTTATCCTCTCTTCCGGTGATTCTGCTGAACAAGCAACAGCTAATCTCATAATGGATGATAAACAGTCCCTCTTGCTCACGAAGTCATGAGCCTCCTCACTTCCAAGTAAACTAGCATCCACAACTTCAACTATTGCATCTGCAACTAGGAAATTTGCAACCCATTGATTTAGTCTCATTTCCCCAGCGAAGATCTCATCGGTTGGCTTCCTTCTTGTGAATGTTTCCATCACTACAATACCAAAACTATACACATCACCTCTTCTGGTCACTATTCCTTGCATTCCATACTCTGCATATATAAAATTTAATTTAAAAAAAAAATGAAAAAAAAAATACACTCATAATTAAGGAACACATACATTATTGAAAGATAAAGTACTAACAAAGTACAACACCTGGAGCCATATACCCAATTGTGGCCAAGGTCATGGTTTGAGTCATAGAATCTCCTCCACAAAGGAGTCTCGCAATACCAAAATCAGCAACATGTGCAACCATATCATCATCTAGTAGGATGTTGCTTGGCTTCAAATCACAATGGACAATAGGTACTTCATAACCATGATGAAGGTACTCCAATGCCGATGCAACGTCTATCATTATATCCAACCTCTGCATTATGTTCAAAGAAGGACTCTTAGAGTACAACCACTTCTCAAGGCTCCCATTAGGCATGTAATTCAATACAAGACCTTTGAAATCAATTTGACTGCAGCAACTGATGACTTTGACAAGATTTCGGTGACGAACATTACTTAACACTTCACATTCAACCTCAAAACTTGTAAATGCCCCTTCTAACTCCAACTTGAAAGCCTTTATCGCAACCTCTATCCGATCTGACAATGTTCCTTTATATACTGAGCCAAAACCCCCAATACCAAGTAAGTTATTTTCACTGAATCCATTTGTCGCACTTAAGAGCTCTTGGTATGAAACTCTTCTCCATAAAACTTGAGGCGTCAAGATATTATGTGCTGCAGCTTTCACATACTTTTTTCTGTGTAACATCAGCATCCAAAATATGGAGGTCGCTAGAAGCATTGCTGACAAGATCCCCGGAATAACATATTTCAAGATAGACATACTAGTTTTTCTCTTGCATGGTGGAACTTCAAATTGGGATGCACCACAGAGTCCACAGTTGGAAATAAATGATTCAGCAGAGAAGTTTTTGAATGGACCACCAATGCTACTTGGTATACTCCCAGATAATTGGTTGTATGATACATTTATTTATGTAGCAACTTTCAAATTACCAACAGCACTTGATAGAGGTCCAATTAGAGAATTGGATGACAAGTCTAGTTTCAATATATCTGTAAGTCCCCACAAAGCAAATAAGTTTTCTAGTTGACAAAGCTCATCTGGAATGTATCCTTGGAATGTGTTATCAGTCATATCCAAACCTTGAAGATTATGTAGTCTTCCCATTGAGCTTGGAATTGGCCCGCTCAATTGATTGTTTCTCAGGGTTAAAACTATCAAGCTACTCAAATTCCCAATATCATTGGGGATGTTACCTCTGAATCTGCAACTTTGTAATTGACGATTTTGAAGTGATGCAGAGAAATTACTGAAGGAAATGGAAAGCTCGGCATTTAATGGATTGCCTCCGAAGTCTAAATGCCTCAAATTTCTAAGATTTGGCAGACAAGAAAAAATATTAACTTCTGGAGTAGAGGTATCAATGGTCAAATTATTCTCAAACAATCTAAACTGTTCAAGGTTTGTCAAGAGGCACAGAGTGCTTGGAATAAATCCAGAAAAAGAGTTACCTCCCAGGTCTAGCATTCGAAGCTCAGAAGCATTGGAGATGGATTTGGGGATTACTCCACTAAGGTGATTCGCTCCTGCGTTAAACCCTTCTAGTTTTGGAAGCGCAAGGCCTATGTCTGCTGGGAGGCTACCTGAAAACTGATTGAGGCCGAGATCTAATACTGTTATTGTGGAGATATTGAAGATTGAGGATGGGATATGGCCATTTAGATTATTTTGAGCGAGCGACAATATCTCTAAATTTGGAAGATAACCAATCTCATATGGTATAGGACCTGCAGCAGTTATATCAACAACCTGACATTATTTCATAGGGAAAAAAATACAAACAGTACCCAACCTATGGCCCACTAGTAACTTCAGTACCCAAATTTTCAAAACTATCACTTTGGTACCCAGGTTATCTAGCCCGACCCAACTTTAGTACCTAAAACACTGTTTGCCGTTACGGTGTTAGCCACCTGGCAAACTTTGAAGGGTATTATGGTCCCTTCACTGTTCGTCTTCTTCTTCCTCACACTCTCTTCGTGACCAAAACCCGGTCGCCGTCTGCAGTTCAAAACCGTCCCCGAAGCCGTCGCATCTTCCAGAAAAAGAGAAGTCACAGCGAATCCCACCACCAATCAAGGCCCTAACTCCGATCCTCACAGCCTGGGAAACATCAAACAACATCAATCCAAATCTTTGGAATTTCATTTCCCATCTTCATAGTGTGAGTGAGTCTCAGAGAGAGAGAGGCATCGGGAGCTTGGCCGAGAGAACCACAAAGCCGTCGAGAGCTTCACTCGGCAGCGCCTCCAGGTCTGAAAAACCTAGCTGAGATTCACCTCATTCTTATCTGAAAAACCTCTAAGTTGCATAATTCTCAGTATGTAGAGCTGCAATCGCAACAAACACGAAATCTCTTTGCGAAAAGCAAATATCTCAAATCAAATCCTTCATAAAAATGATGAACAAATAAACATTAATTTACACTAACACAACCAAATTAAGCAACAATTCAACACACATTGAATCAAATTACTCAAATTGAAGTTCAATCGAAAGTCAAGCATACCATCTGAATCTTCATCATCATCAGAGAGAGGGAAATCGAGCCAAGTCTCGGGATGCATAGAAACATTTCTCACGAACGCAAGAACCTCCGGCGTCACACCGAGAGCCAGCCCAGCCGCCTCGGCCTCTTCCTCCGATCCAAACTGAAGCAAATTCGAAGCGATCTTAGTGAACTCCGAAACCGCCATATTGCTCGAAAGCTTCGAGATCCCGCTCTTGAACTTTCCGCCGATCTCCGCGAAATCGCTCCGGATTCCGGCAATCACATCCTCCTCGGAGAGCTCCGGATCGGACGGCTCTCCCTGCTCGGCGGGTTTCGGAGCGGCCGCATTGGGCGGCGGGGCGAGAAACGAGGCGACGCCCCAGAACTGGCGGGACAGGGTTTTGGTGAGCTCTTGAATTTTCGCGGCAGGGGTTGCGGCGGGGGGGGGGCAGCTGGAGAGGAGGAGGCGCGGGTCTTGGTCGTTGATAATGGTTAGAGAGAGAGAGAGAGCAAAGAAGAGGTCAAAATATATATATATATAAATAATGAATTAAATATGAAAAGACAAAATTACCCTTCAATATATGTCACTTGTCAGA
>BDJD01004542.1:82540-140894 GCA_002564525.1 Rosa multiflora
ATCACTACAATTCGCACTATATGGGTCATATGTCTTAGTTTGATTATTGAATTTTTGTAGACCAGAGAGCGGCTTTTCAACCACCTAGAGTCTCTTTTTGGATGTAGATGAAGTTTACATTCATATGTATTTATATGTAGTTCAAAATTTCTAATAAATTGATTTTTTTCAAAAACGATATTTTCGTACACTGTATCCCCGATATATCCCCGATATATCCGATATCTCCCTTTTTCAAAGTACCGATAGATATGAAAATACCGATATTTAAAACCTTGGTTAAAAGTAGTACGTTGTATTAAGAATTGGGTAAAATGCTCATATAATACCTCAACTATCATGAAACACACTTTTTCGTTCGTACAAATTTTTAGAGAGTTTGGTGGTACATTTACTATCTTTCCGTTGCATAAGCTTACACTGGTTGCAAAGGAACTAGGAATAGGGCCTTCTAGATTATTATGTGCCAAGGAGAGATTGATCAAATTAGATTAACTCCCAATGCTACTTGGTATGCTACCAGATAATTAGTTGTATGATACATCTATGTGTGTAGCAACTTTCAAATTACCAACACCACCTGATAGAGGTCCAATTAGAGAATTGTATGACAAGTTTAGTTGCAAGATATATCTAGGTCCCCACAAGGAAGACGGGATTGTGGAATTCAACAAATTGGACCTTAAGGATAGACTTCTTAGAGATGCTGTTAGATTACCCCAGCCCAACAGGAAGGTACAGAACCAAAGAGTTTATTCCCGCCCAAAGACAAATTAAACAAGTTCTCCAATTCACAAGGTTCATCTTCTTAGAGATGCTGTTAGATTACCCCAGCCCAACAGGAAGGTACAGAACCAAAGAGTTTATTCCCGCCCAAAGACAAATTAAACAAGTTCTCCAATTCACAAGGTTCATCTGGAATGTATCCTTGCAATGTGTTATCATACATAAACAAACATTGAAGATTATGAAGTCTTCCCATTGAGCTTGGAATTGGCCTGCTTAATTGATTGTCTTTGACGTTTAAATATATCAAGCTACTCAAGTTGCCTATATCACTGGGGATGTTACCTCTCAACCTGCAGTTTCCTAAATATAGATATCAAACTGATGCAGAGAAATTATTGAAGGAAATCGGAAGCTTGGTGTTTAATGGATTGCTTGAGAAGCCTAATTTCCTCAAATTCCTAAGATTTTCCAGACAAGACAAAATATTAACTTCTGGAGTAGAGGTATCAATGGTCAATTTATTGCCGGACAATCCAAGCCATTCAAGGTTTGTCAAGAGGCACAGAGTTCTTGGAATACATCCAGAAAAAGTGCTAGCATCCAAAGCTCAGAAGCATTGGAGATGGATTTGGGAATTGCTCCACTGAGGTGATTATCTCCTACTATAAACACTTCTAGGTTTGGAAGCCCAATGCCTATGTTTGCTGGGAGGTTACCTGAAAGTTGATTACCTCCAAGATCTAATGTTGTTATTATGTACATATTGAAGATTGAGGATGGGATATGGCCATTTAGATTATTCTCACCGAGCACCAGGTCCTCTAGATTTGGAAGATAACCAATCTCATATGGTATAGTACTTGCAACAATTATATCAACACCTTTGCATTACTAGAATAACCACACATGCACGCTCGGTGTGTCAGAAAATTTTTATTTTTATTTTTATTTCTTGCTTTTCTTTTTCTGAACCTGGGAAAGTGAGGAAATAGGTAAAATAGAGAGAAAAAGATAGGGGGAGAAAAGAAAATGAATACGTAAAAATTTAATTCAATTAGGAACACCACTCTATTAAATTATGTAAAACATGTGTAAATTTGTCTAAATCATGATGGCTAGGAACAATATGATATTATTATAAAAATATAAAATGACCATATCATCATTTGGATTGATAATTCTATGAACCGGTTTATAAAATATAGAATTAATTTCAGTTTAGTCCCCTGAGGTTTGGGGGTGTTATTATTTCACCACCCCCCCCGCGACTCTCAATTTCACTTTTTTACCCCCTAAGCTTTCCAATTTTTGTCTTCCGTGCCCAATCTCTGATGCTCCGTTCAAATTAGACGTTAAATCCGATAATGAGGGCCACTTTGAGGGCTAAAATGGTCATTTTATGACCAAAAAAAAGAAAAGAAAAGAAAAACTCTTTTTTCCTTCTCTCTCTCTGTCTCTCTCTCTCTGTCTCTCTCTCTCTCTCTCTCCCCTACTCTCCAGCCGGCCACCTCCGATTAGCGCACAGTGCCAAATGTTTCATCCCGTCCTCCCCGACGTCTCTATGGTACGGGTTTGGTCGATTGTTGATCGTGGAAAAAGAATCGAAGCCCGAAAGCTTCAGACTTTCCGACGAAGCTTCTGCAGTTTTCGGTGATCTCTTCGGGGTTGCATGAGGTACCGAATTTGATCATCTCATCGTGCTCTACTTTCCTGTGTAATTAGTTTTTGGAATTGATCGATTTTTGTTGATTTTCGTTTCTAGGTTATTCTTGCCATTTTGGAATTCTTCCCAAGTTTAGCTTGATTTTGATTCCACCTTCCAGAGTTCCAGGCTCCAGCCACCGAGCCACCTTGCTCCTTGAACTCTAAAAGGCTTCAAATCTTCAATCCCTGAATCTCAGATTCTCAGGTAAACACCGCATACCCAATACCCATACTGAATTGCTGTCTTGCTGATGATGTTTGAATCGTGATTTCGTGATGTTTGGTGTTGAGGGTGAGGTCGTAATTGGGAATTGGGAATGGTCGAATGGGTTGATGAATGATGACTTGATGTTGATAATTGGGAATGAGTAATGGGTTGATGTTGATAATTGGGAATGGGTTGAGGTTGAATACTTGAATTGTTGATAATTGAGAATGGGTTGAATCAGTTGATGTGGTGTTTGATGTTTGGTGTCCAGATTCCACTTAATTGGGATTTAGTTAGAAGAATAATTTAACATAGATAACCACGATTTATGATTTTGCAGATCTAGGACAAGCTGGCGAAGTTGGCCGAGGAGGTATGTAGAACAATAGAAGAGATAAGGATGCTCATATTCCTCTCGGAAATATAGACATGAAGGAGTTTGATATAAAAACACCAGCAAATATTGGTGTTATGTTGGCTCTCTCTCTTCTCCTCCATGCACTAAGAATGTCATCTGGAACATCCTTGAAAATTGTTTGATGGGTTTATGCATGTGCTCTGTTTTTGGGTTTATTTGGGAGATGAAAATGGTTTGTAGAAGAGAAGAGAGAGAGGGAGTTTTTTTTTTTTGGTTTTTTTTTTTGTCTTGAAATGACCATTTTAGCCCTCAATGGTCGGATTTAACGTCCAATTTGGACGGAGTATTAGAGATTGGGCACGGAAGACAAAAATTGGAAAGCTTAGGGGGTAAAAAAGTGAAATTGAGAGTTGCCGGGGGGGTGGTGAAATAATAACACCCCCAAACCTCAGGGGATGCAATTGAGATTATGAATACCTGTCAAGCTGTTGATGGCAACTGTAATCCTCTTTATCTGACTTAAGTTCCCAATAAATTTGGGTATTCTTCCACTGAATTTGTATCCCCCAAATTTAATTTAAGAAGTTGTTTGCATTGCCATAACTTGGATGGAAGTGGACCATCAAACTGATTGATAGCCAAATTCAAGGATTGAACATTTGGAAGATGTTGACATATATTGTTGGGAATTCTACCATTCAAGTTGTTTCCGTAGATATATTAGTCAAAGATGACATATTGAAGATAACCATAAGAATATGCCCTGTTAAGGCATTTTTTTGCACAAACAACTTTTCCATTTGATTCAAGGTGCCGATCTCATTTGGAATTTTTGAAAAATCAACGCACTCTAGCCTTTACAAGATATATGATATACTCTGTACTATTTCACAAGAATACAAAATTTTCAAAAGAACAAAAAAAATTTCAAATATGAGGCATGCAGGGTAACTAATTAACCAGTTAAATTAACAAACCCTATGGAAGTTATACCTTTGAAATTATTAAAACCAAGGTCAATCTCCTTCAATGTTGTTAGGTTCCTGATTTCTCTAGAGATTCTACATGTTAATAATTATTAATTAGATATTTGCTTACCTTAACAATAGGGTGCCAAAGATATATAATTGAGAAAACCTATAATCATTACCACACATTGATTACTGAGGAATAAATCATGATATATAGGAACAAAATAAACTGATTATTGCATATATAGATAATCCAACTTCTGAATGCTCGGAATGTTGACATATAGTGTTCAGAAGTCTTCTAGTCAAGTTGATTTCATATAGACTAAAAAATAATTGAAGAAGACATTTCAAAGACAACCATATGAATTAATAGGTCTTTTTAAGGCAATGAAGTTCACTAACAACTTCTCCAGTTAATCTAAAGCTCCAATCTCATTTTGCTTTTCTTAAAACTTAACAATTATATATTATAGTTGATCATCTGCACGCAAGATGTCTGATTGAAGTTTCAAGTGTATGGCATATGCACAATTATTATCTCCTTAATTAATTGAACAAAATCAATTTGTGGCATACGTATAAAATTGTTAGCATCAAGGTATATCTACTACAATGTTGTTAGGTTTCCAATTTCTCTTGCTGTGCAATAATTATTAATTAGAAATAAGCATATCTTATACATTAACATGCTAGCTACACTGTTAATAGATTAGGGTTCCAGATAATTTGTTGGCGGATATTTTAGTTCGTACTTGAGAGTTAGTTGTACCTCATATCAATAATTTGCAAAGTAGATAAGTCGAAGATGGTAGATGGTATGGAACCTGCAAATTGATTACCAAACAACCTAAATCCTTGAAGTTTGGACAAGGACCCAAACCATGAGGGAATCACTCCCATAAATTTGTTGTATCCCAAGTTAATAAACTTCAACTGGCGCAGGCGAGCCAATTCCTGAGGCAAAGTATCCTGGAAACTGTTATTTTGGACATCTAGATGAACAAGCAATGATAAGTTGCCTAGCTCAGGAGGAATGGTGCCCGCAAGACCAAAGTAAGAGAGGTTCAACTCTGCGACTCGATGATGGCGTGCACCACAAATGACGCCAACCCAGTTGCAAACAAGGGTGGTGGTTGATCAATTCGTAAAGATCATGTTTTGAGGGTCACTGGTGATACGGGCTTTGAGAGCAAGAAAAGCAGACCGGTCTGTGGTGATGTTAAGGTTGGTTTGTGTTGCCATAGTTAAGTAGCTAGCTGCCTCACAACAGATCAAGTATACCAGAAAGAACCAAGTAACTCCATTGTTTGAATAATGGATATGCAAAGTGTGTGGAATTGTTCTCTGAGGAGAGTTATAAGAGGAACTGGCTATAGATAGTTCAATATATATATATATACATATATATATATATATACAAAAATGTTCTGAAGAGGACGTCCGCAACCCAGAAAAGTGCTGGAGGGACGCCGGGGGTCTGCAGAGCTCGTCTGCGGTCCACTGGAGTCACCGGCGAGAGTTCTACAGTGCTGCACAGAACCTGCAACTGCAGGTGAGGTGGCTGCCCAGAAACCGACAACCCTCACCTCCTCCGACCTCGATCGCAGCCCATAACAGGTCTGGGACTCCTCTAGCCAGCCCCGCGCCACCGCTACCACCTAGAACCGCCTGGTGCGTCGACATCCGCACTTTAGCGAAAGTGCAGACGTCCGCTTCAGATCCTTGCTATATATATATATATATATATATATATATATATATATATATACGCATGCTACTAATTCAGGGAGGTAACCTGTCTCTACTTACTTTTCAATCAACATATGCAAACTCACAGCACTTCGAAAGACTTGACTAGCATACAGACAAATATGATTGATAAGGAAATGTGTGGATCAAAATGTTAATGGATGGAATAATCAATCCAACAGAAGATTGATAAGGAAATGTGGGGATCAAATTGTTAAAGGATGGAATCGTCAGTCCAAGAGAAGGTTCATAGTAGCCAAACTTCATTTTTGGAGAGAGTGATGGAAATGTGTGGAAGACAAGCTCAAAGACTTGAACAACAAATGGACCCACAAAAGTAGACTTGAGTGCTCTGATTTGTCGATCAATAACAAAGAAGACTCTATGTAGTCGTAAAACTCACCACCTACTGACATTTCAGATGTCTATATGTTGTAACGCCCCATGTATCATCACCATAAAACTCACGACCTATTGAAATCACACCATTTAGCTGAATAACATGAAGATCCCGGAGGAAGGGTAGTTGCCCCAGTGGTGGCAAAAAGTAAGAATTTATACAATTGGAAAGTTGAAGATAAACCAACTAGAAAGTATAATTTGCTAACCAACTACGAAAGCTAGTTCCCCCATACGAATGAATCATACTAATTCTTAGTCTTCTATAAGGTTGAAGGTTAAATAGCAGTTTTCTTTCTTTTTTGAATCGTCAGTGTCACGGTGTCACCTCCCTATAAAAAAAACTAGTCCATCAAGATACTTCTTCTCCCCCATATTGGCTGTTAAACAACGACAAGCGTGGCCCATGACCCACCATTGTACCGATATTGTCCCAACTTAACCACCTGTTAGGTGTTGGGTTTTAATCACAAAAGGCCTCGGTACAATTGGGTGAGATCCACCCACTTATAAATTATATTTTATTTGTCACTTTTCTAATGTGGGATCTTTCCTCTCCTACACGCCCCATCACGTGCAACCTAACTCTAGGTCTGCACGTGAAATTAATTAATCCAATTTCCAAATTGGAAATTGGGACACAAGTCTCATATCGGAGACTTGGTCAATACAATCCAAGGCCCACATTGGACACTTGGTAATTTCGATGCAATACAAGGAACCCCAATTTGGGCTTATAATATGTGCCTACGTGGAGACGCAATTGGAGAAAGACCCACTCTAATACCATGTTAAATAGCAACAAGCGTGGCCCGTGGCCCACCATTGCACCGATATTGTCCCAACTTAACCACTTGTTAAGTGCTGGATTTTAATCACAAAAGGCCTCGGTACAATTGGGTGAGATCCACCCACTTATAAGTTATATTTTATTTGTCACTTTTCCAATGTGGGATCTTTCCTCTCCAACATTGGCCTCCAAAGCATCTTCGACATAGACAATATTAGGAAGCCTTGAAATATGAAGTACTTATCGCAAATGCCAAAGCTTCTTCAACTCTGCAAAACCAATCACTGAATTCTTTCCCAACACAAAGTCACTTGACGTTTGAAGATCTTTCATTTTTCTCATATGTGGTGGCATCCTTCCTAAGTTTGTACCTTCTGATATTTAAGATGGCGCAAGTTTATCAGCCTTAGCTTGGGTGGGCAATTGAGTAAGAGCACGACAATCTGTCAGCAATAATGTTTGTAAATTATACAAATCGCACACTGCATTCGTTAACATTTTGATTTGAGCATTAAACGACCGGTTCAAGTGCCTTAGATGTTTCAAGTTGCTAATTGAACTAGGCAACTCCTCAATAATAGAGCTTAGAGTAAGCACTCTTAAGCATTGCAGCATTGGCAACAAATAATGTAGTACATGGCTGGAAAGAGGGAGGGAAAATATTTACCTTGATAAAAGGTGCACAAATTTTTCGCTTTATATAAAGCCTCAAACTTCTCATAGTCGTGATATTTTGCTTTCATCTATGAAAAATGGTCGGTCTTGCTCATTGGGTGAGACCTTGTCCTCCAGTCTAACACAAAATTCTCCAGGTATAAATTTTGCCAAATCACTGATAAGGTCGTCCATGATCAAATTGTTTCCATATTGATGTTGAAGAAATGAACTTGAGAGTAGATCATCAAAGTAGTCATTTCCAGCTTCTTTCAACATTCTCTTCCTTTAAGAGACCTTCAGCCATCCATAACAAAACCAATTCTGATTTATCGAACACAGAACCTTTGAGAAATATAGAGCAATAGGCAAAATAACGCTTCAGGTGTGGTGGCAGATGATAGTAGCTTATCCAAAGAGCTGGCAGAATATTATTGTCCTTATTTGACAACTCCCATAAGTTGCTCTTCAGTATGTTATTCCATTCCTTCAAATTCAATTCAGAGCAATAAGAGCATAAGGGACCCCCAAGTGATTTGGCAGCAAAGGAAGACCTTTACACTTTTTGACAATTTGTCTTCCGATACCTTCAAAATTTGAGTGTGCACTACACCTGAATTTTTAAAGGCATGCTTTGAAAATCCAGGTGATCTAAAGCACCAATCTCATTTGGTATTTCTTAAGAATTAACAATTATATAATATAGTTGATCATCTCCATACAAGATTTTTGATTGAAGTTTCAAGTATGGGGCACATGCACGGTTATTTTCTCTTTAGCTAGTCCTACAAAACCGATTTGTGACCTACCTACAAAATTGCTACCATAAAGGTATATCTCCTACGATGTTGTTAGCTTTCCAATTTCTCTTGCTGTGCAATAATTATTACTTAAAAAAATAAACGTATATTATACCTTAACATGCTAGCTAAGGTGTTAATAGATTAGGGTTCTAGATAATTTGGTGGCACATAATTTTTGTTCATACCTGAGAGTTGGTTATAACCTAGATTAATTATTTGCAGAGCAAATAAGTTGAAGATTGTGGTTGGTATGGAACCTGAAAATTGATTACCAAACAAATCAAATGCTTGAAGTTTGAATAACGACCCAAACCATGACGGAATGATTCCCATGAACTTGTTGTTTCTCAAGCTAATAAACATCAACTAACACAGGCGAGCCAATTCTTGAGGCAAGGTACCGTGGAAACTATTATTTCTTAAGCATAGAGCAACAAGAAAAGATAAGTTGCCTAGTCTGGAGGAATAGTGCCTGTAAGACCAAAGTAAGATATGTTGGTGTGCACCATAAGTGACTCCAACCCAATTGCAAACAAAGGTGGTGGTCGACAAGTTGGTAAAGATGATGTTTTGAGGGTCGCTAGAGATATGGGCTTTGAGAGCAAGAAGAGTAGATCGGTCTGTGGTGATGTTATGGTTTGTTTGTTTTGCCCTAGTTAAGCAGCTAGCCGCCTCACAACAAATCAAGTGTACTAGGAAGAAGTAACTTTCTCCATTGTTTGAATAATGGATATGCAAAGTGTGTGGAATTGTTCACTAAGACTGAGAAGAGTTACAAGAGGAACTGGCTGGAGATAGTTTAATACACACACACACACACTACCAATTAAAAGAGGTTAGTTGTTTGCCCATACTAGTGGATGGAATAATCAATCCAATAGAAAGTTCATAGTGGGATTAGTGGCTATACTTCATTTGTCATGAGAGTGATGGAAATGCGGGAAAGACAAACTCAAAGACTTGACTAGTTATAGATATGAGTGATGAGATCATCAATTCAATAGAAGGTTTATAGTGGCTTGACTTCATTGGAGAATGTAATGGAATTGACAAGCTGGACTAGCTTTTTTTTTTTTTTTTTTTTTTGGGTAAGCGAGTTAAGGGAAAATCTGCTCTCTAACTTGAAAATTTATTGAATAGAAAAGAACAATTACAACAGAGAAAGAGAGGTTCAACTCTGCGACTCGATGACGGCGTGCAACACAAATGATCAGTTGCAACACAAATGACGCCAACCCAGTTGCAAATAGAGGTGGTGGTTGACCAATTGGTAAAGATCATGTTTTGAGGGTCTCTGGTGATATGGGCTTTGAGAGCAAGAAGAGCAGATCAGTTTGTGGTTTTGTGCTGCCATAGTTAAGCAGCTAGAGCCGTACAACAGATTAAGTATGCTAGGAAGAACCAAGTAACTCTCTTCATTGTGTGAATAATGGATATGCAAAGTGTGTGAAACTGTTAAGTAAGATAGAGAAGAGTTATAGGAGGAACTGGCTGGAGATAGTTCAATACACACACACACACCACTAATTCAGAGAAGTTACATGTCTGCTCTTATTTTTCGATCAACATATGAAAACTCACAGCACCTCCAAGGACTTGATTAGTACACAGATAAATGTGATTGGCAAGGAAATGTGTGGATCAAAATTGACATGGAAATAAGTAGGTCAACCACTTTAACAACAAATGGACCCATTTAAGTAAGACTTCAGTGTTCTTCTTTGTCGATCAATCGCATCACATGGAAGACTTTCCTTAGATGGCCTCTTGAGACCAAGTTTTGTACTGTTTTGGGCCCCATTCGGTAATGTGTTTGAAAACGTGTCTGGTACCAATGTATAAAATCATTCTCATATACTTATGAAGATTTATATAAAATGATTGATATATCTTCTAAGCTTCTTGGCCATGAAACTAGTCCATAACACTGCTGAAACAAAGTAGTTTCTGATGTGTGATTTTCAAGGAAATAGGAAGGGCAGACAACTAACCTCCCTTAATTAGTAGTGTTGGTATATATACTACACTATCTCCAGCCACAAGGAAATGCGTGGATCAAAGTTTTATCGTATACCACAAGGAAATGTGTGGATCAAATTGTTAATGGATGGAATAATCAATCCAAGATGAGGTTTTTAGTAGCTAGACATCATTTGTGGAGAGACTAGTTCAAAGATTTGAACAACAAATGGACCCAATTAGGTAGACTTCAGTGCCCTCCTCTGCCGATCAATTCTCTATTGTTCCAATGTCACCCTAAAATTTTATAAATAAAAAGAATAACGAATCTGTCTAATTCTTTGCTTGTTGCAATTTCATAAGAGAACCTTGACTTGTATAAAAAGTCGAGCAGTATACAAACAAATGTTGTGGAAGCAAATCACAAATGAAGCTTATAGCAAAACCAACTCAAATAAAATGAACCTAAAGTACAGGGGATTAAAATATACAACTTGCTCTATATGTGGTATGTGTAAAGCCACTGAGGTGGATTGCCTCAAACATTGACCGCACCTTGGACTTCAAATACATCTTGTTTCTTAAGAGAACAGCTTCATTTTGGATCTTCATGATAAATTTCAACACTTAGGGATAGGCCTGGCAACGTGCGGGTATAATGTGGGTAAGGTGCAGGTCTTAACGGCTCGACCCGGTAAGAACCCGTTAGCTTAACGGGTTTCGCGGGCCAAACCCGGCGGGTTTGCGGGTTTTCCGTTGGAACCAGTTAAAACCCGTTAAGACCCGTAAACATTTTTTTTTTTTAACTTTTTATCAAAGCAACTAAAACCAATTAAGACTTATGTATATAACCCCTCATTTACCATTTTCTCTATATGAACTTTTTTGGTTTTCTATTTTGAACTTTTTTATTTTCTATCTTTTTAGATTTTTTTCCTTTACTTATTTGACAAAAAATAATTCACAAATCACAATTATACAACGATCCAACGGTCGGACCCTCACAGATCACCTAGAGGATCATCTTTACCGATTTATACGATGATCCAACGGTCGGATCCTCACGAATCGCCCTTAGGTTCATCCTCTCAAAATTATACGAAGATCCAACGGTCGGATCACCTAGAGGATCATCTTTACCGATTTATATGATGATCCAACAGTCAGATCCTCACGGATGGCCCTAAGGTTCATCCTCTCAAAATTATACGAAGATCCAACGGTTGGATCGTCCCAGATCGCCTTTAGAATCATAGTCACAAAATTATACGACGATCCAACGGTTGAATCCTCACAGATCCCCTTTTTAATCGTCTTTTCACAATTATACGAATATCCAACTGTCGAATCCTCATGGGAAATAAGAAAAATTATATAAATGCCCTGGTTGAAAAAAAAATAAAAAAATATGGGGAACCCGTATGGGTTTTTAGAAAGGATTTTGAGTTAACGGGTTCCAACGGGTTTAGCCCGCAAAACCCGTTAATTTGCGGGTTTTTTGCATGCAGGTTTTTTTTTTGCCCGGATTAATAAATGGGCGGGTTTATGCGGGTTTTTAGCGTGTGGGTTTGTGGGTTACGGGTTTAAATGCCAGGCCTACTTAGGGATGCCTCGTGTTTCCCCATTGAAGTTGGAACCGGACAATATTGAATAAGACATTATAAGGAGATAGTCATAATCTGCCAAGTTATCAACACAAACATCCTAGAATGAAGATAAATTCCTAGAATTTACAGAACCAACAAGTGGCATTATTGGTAAGTATCAAAGCTTCTAAGTACTGTCTAGCCAATTTCTATCTATTTTAATGTGCATGCTTTGTGTGTATTACAACAGCCATAGGACATCCTATTTGAACTCCTTCCTTTACTTGGTTAGCACTTGGTTATCCTCTCACAATTTTCTTCAAAACTTACTATTTCAGTTTAACCCTGAAGTTATTTCATAGAATTTACAGAGAATGCAAAGCTCTCGATTCTCAAAACAAAATGATCAGGAGGAAACTATTGGTGCTCTAAAGTCAAAAAAGCTAATTAACAACCAAGGAAAAGAATATAGAAATGGAAGAGAGTTTACCATGTTTATATTGAACCTTGCTGTAGCTATAGCAATCTGTGGTGCTAAGAACACGTAAGTCTGCAATTAGAAATGTCTAATTGATCAGATTTGCTTTAAAGAGCTCAAATGATTGGGGAGAAAGAAAAGACAACAATCAAGTCTCTTCTATTGCTTCAGAAACACCGGTTTCAAAAGGCTCATTCACATAGATATTGAACTACTGCAACTAACTTAAGTCATCTCACAATGTCTTGGGTTAAAACAAGTTTTGTCAGCTCATATTGGTTTAACCAAAGACTTAGGTAGGTAGGAGTGAAGCTAAAGGGATGTAAATAAAAGAGAACGCAGGAGAGACCATATACACTTCATTTCCAGTAGCAAATCTGCTAGCAAAATCATTACAGCAACTTCTCAAGAGCTACAAATAAAAGAAATGTATAAACAAATAATGTATGTAACCATCAACAAGCAACAAGCTGTAATGGTTCACATAATGGAAAACTAATGCATGTGATACGAATGAAAGCATTAACACAACTAATAAAGAAAAAGAACACTCCCAGACATAATAGCAGCCTGGCCTGTTCTCACACAATGACACAAATACAGTCTCCTAAGCAACTAATATATTTGCCTCCCTGGATGCACCCTAGGTAGTTTAAATGTCGTGATACAACACCTTTTCTTTTTATCTCTCTTTTGTCTCACTTCCGTTTCATTTCTCATTTTTATTAAGCATATGTAAGAGAACATTAAATATATAACGTTATATGCCTTCTGATGCAAAGCCAGTAGAGAACAACCATAATTTGCCCTCAAAATTTCAATAGCAGCCAAGCACAAGTCTTTCAATTGATGATTCCATTCTAAAACCCCAAACACAGCTTAAGGGGAATTGAATCGAACACCTGGTGTGCAATAAACACCCACTCCCCCAAAAAATAATGCATCGATCTCAAAATTCATGTTGAAAAAGAAAATGACTCTAGAGTGGAGAGTAACAATCATTCAGACAAACTCTTAACACAGACTCTAGCTAAACAACCAACAAAGATAGCAATAGCAACATCACTGGCCTCACAGAAATTTCAAATAAGCAAATTTCGATTATGATAAAATAAGATAGAGGCGTACCTTTGAATTTGTATGGTGCTTCGGATCCTGCAAGAGCTGAATCGATCATCCTTGATAAGATCTCAACTCTTCAGGCGTAGATGAAGCTCTAAGAGAGAGAGAGAGATAAAGCAGAAATTGATTCAATCGAAAATGAAAAAAAAAAAGCTGAATACAGAATCAAATTCAGCAGAAGAAAAGATGAGAAAATCTAAATCGAAACACACCTCTGGACTTTCGAATTTGCTTGTGAGCCGGTTCGGCAATGGCGAGAGAGACGCTCTCCGGTTGCAGATGCAGAATCGAACATGATTAAGGAGGATTTGGAGTGTGAATCTGACCTCCGCGGACTGGGGATTAAACTCTTTGTGCTGAAGTAACCTCTTGCGGTGATAGGTGATGGCGGTGCGACGTCGTACGGCGTCCTCCGTCTCGGCGGAGGAGAAATGAGTCAAAGGAAGGTCCTTTGACTAAAATAAAATGTGAAAAAGGAAGGATACAAAAAATTAAAAAGCCTTTACCACCCAATCTGTTAAAGCTCTTTTGTCAATTTTTCCGGATATCATGATTCATGATATCACCAAATAGGCACATGTACTAAAATATGGTAGGTTTTCTCACATGGAACCACACTTAGCAGTGCTATGAAAGATGTGGTGGGCAGCAGCAGTTGCTTCCTTCTCACTAGTAATCTCCTTACTTTCCTGTTTGTCCCCATCATCTTCAAACTCCACATAGAAGAACGCAGACAGCCCTGCAGAACTAGAAATTGCATCCACTAATGCCTCCATGGTTGTAGCTGAAACCTTTTCTAGCTTCATCCTTAGAAGCTTTCCCATATCAGCGTCATCTTTCTCGTGTCCAACTTCACCAATCTCCATAAGCGGAGGCCCTAAGAGTGTCTGAAAAACATGCTGATGGAAGATTGATTCCCGAGTTCTATAAAAAAAGGCGTGCAGATAAAATTTACGAGCTAAGATCTTGAATGACAAAGTTTTCAACAACCACAGAAAAGCCCCAATAACTACAGAAACAAGAGTCTGGGTGACATGGTGCAAAATCTTAGTGGAAGTCTTTGATCGATCAGTCCCATGATTAAACAGCAGTAGCCATGAGAGAAGAACGAGACACAATAGCAAGGAAACCTGAACAGGCTTTTTAATTCCATTTACAAAATACAACATCTTTTTCTTGAGCCAAAGTTGCTCTTGGTTACAGAAACTATGAATTGCATAAACCAATTTGTACCTGTTGAGCAAAAATATGCACACAGCGAGCGTAAATGTCACCCAACATAATTTCACTCGTATTCATTTAGTGAATAGAGTTTTAATTATTTCGGGTTCGACCCATTCAAGACAGAATGTGTCTCTTAATTACAATCCCCATTACAGGGAAACACCCTTTGATTCCATTTATGAAGAAACCAATTGATGGGATGTGTGTGTTTGTTTATTTTTGCGGCTGCACCCGGATATTTGGATGGGTTGCCTACGTACCCTTGGAAAGGGATCAAGCCACTCGTAGTTCAAGAATTCCAATGGGTGAATGACCCATTGGAGGGTATGGCTTTTTGGAAATAGGAATAGTGTTTGGACGAATTTGGTGTAAGTGAACCAGAGATTCGATTTGTTTTGGATTTGTTTGGAAAAGCGATGACGTTTCCTGGTGTTTGGCGGAATTTGACTGATGAGGTCAGGGATTCGGATTGGATGAACCAGGGAGTCAGGGATTTTGTTTGGACTTGCGGTTGCATCTAGTGGGTCGCTAGATTGCCTACATACCCTGTAAAGGGATCAAACCGTTGTAGTTCACAAGGAATTTGTATTTCTGATGTTCGTACCAACTTCTGGGTTCGACAGATGTATATATCTTGAACCTGTCAAATGTATTTCTTTTGGACATCCAATTTGGCAGAGTGTCTGCTGATCTGATCCGAGGGTCCGATGTACTGAGATTTGCAATGGGCCTTGATTTGGAATGGGCTTTGAGCTGCAAATTAATCGGGCTCGAGCTTTTGAGGTAGACCAAGTAGACAAAGTGATTTGGACACCCACTGCGAAGAGTTGAGCTTCATGCCGAGTCGTTGCTTTGTTTTTGTCGGACCGAACTTTGGACTAAGAATTTGAAGTGGACCTTTGCAGGTGGGCTTGCTTCCATTTTTGTAAGAGGCCCAATAAACTGACTCTGTCAAATGCGATCTTCTTTGAACCGTGTGTGATTCTTCAAGTTAAATTAATTAATGAAAAATTATTATTCATTAATTAATTAACCAATTGTTTTTGTCATTAGTCTTTGGCGTGATAAGCATGACTTCATGACAAAGTGGGGAGACCAATTCTGATAGCACCATCTTGATTGCCTGTGAGTGTGATTAATTAAAAGCAGAGACCACCATTTCCATTCTTTGGACCCTTCATTTGTTTAGCACATTCCATTATGTGTTGACCACACAATCATGGCCTCAAAAGATTAATTAAAGTAGCCATCACTTGTCTTCTTGATGATCATGTGTAGCACTGCTTCAATTAATATAATTGCCACCATTGTTTTGTCTTCATACTAATCATACCACGGTCAGTTAAGCAAGGCTTCAGACCACCACTTTAAGAGACAAAGCAAAGTGAGATTGCTCTTTCTTTTGCGTCTGGGCCTTTAGAACTTGTCTTGCCTTCATACTGTGACAATAGCAATATACTAATATCAGAGCTTCTGTATGCAGGCTTTGATTGTTCTCCACCGCAGAATTCCAATTACTCTTCTTATATGTGTCGCTTGGAGCAGAAACATCTTAATTGCAGATTTCTTCTCTTTATCATCAGCAACAACTTAAGTAGTGTTGGTCGGTCATGGAGAAAACTTTGGAGGGAGCTTTAGCACTTTAACGGCTGTTCATGAACAGCCATCTCTATGCATAGCAGCACCATTTTGGAGGAGTTTTGGGCACGAAACTTGGCTGTTCATGAACAACCACTTTGTTTCGATGCTTTAAGCTTTAGAGAGCAGCAGAGACATTATCTTGGAAGGCCTGGAAAGGCTCTAATGGTTGTGGTCGTTGCATGAACGGCCTATTAGAGTCTTTTAACACCATATGAAAGTTGCACCATGGAGGAAGGCAGAGTTCTTCTCCCTGTCATAAGCATCATCAATAAAATCTTATGTAGGAAAGAATAACCATGGAATACCTGCAGCTTTTCTTCTTTCCCCGGTAGCAAAACTCATAGTTGGACCTTTCTTTTCTGCCTCTCTGTGCTGCGTATCCTCTTCTACTCTTTGTATTTCTGCTCTGTAGCCTTTTTTCTCCTCTGCTGCGTGTATCTTTTGTATTTCTTCCCTCTCTCTTCACCGTTGCCACCTTTATATAAGGGTGATTAGATAAGTGTAGCCGGATAGCTGATAGCCACTTGTATTTGAATTTGAATAACAAGCTCAACTTTATCACTTTTTTTTTTTTTTTTTTTGAGGAAAGGAAATTCATTGAACTAGCGATAGAAATCGCTCATGAGGGCATCCCAATGGGGAGCATACAAAGGCCAAGAAAGACTTAACCCTAGAGCTAAAGTAGAACAAATTAGAAGGTGTACTACACCAATAACTTGTCCATGTACAATAGAACATTGCTCTGAAACACTTATAGGAAACCTAGCAGAAACTAAAGGTAAATCCTCAGCCTCCTCAAGATAATTACCAACAATATAACTATTGTCACGACCTTGAGATTTGTAGATCAAACCATGAGAATCTGCAATCTGAGCATGCAAGAAATCGGTCAACCAATCAAATCTAGACTCGTCCCAGCCTAAGACACACTGCTCGCCAAGGCACGCAATTGTGGTACTCACAGCGTGAATGTACTGAGACTCTTTATAGAATGTAGAAACGAACAGTCGACAGGAAAGTAAAACCAGCATCCCCAGTGAAAAGAAAACAGGAGAATTGAACAACATCATCGCATCTCCTGGGTCCCAAATCCACCCCCCTGGAGAGGTTAAGCCCATTGAATGGATACTGATTTGAACCCAACAGCAACCCAAATCCTTTGCTAGATTTGATCTGGACACCCAACTTCTGTTTGGCATCCAATCACGCCATCTCCGCGCGGCCATCAGCACTGACCGCGTCTGCATCTCTGACATAGCGGCAGGTTATGTTGGATATGTTAGCTCAACTTTATCACTTGCTAACAGAACATTATCCCTTATTGGTTGACGTCATTTGAACTTGTCAAAGCTAAAGGACTTTGAATAATTTTTTTAGTAACAGCTGCTTGCCGTTTTGAGTTTGGTCAAAGTTGTAACAAACTTATCCCATGTGAAACTGAATGTATTTATCTCTCTTTATTTTCTTTATCCACAGCAGCTTGTAGGAATATCAATGTTGTAATGGGCTCCCACTTTTTGAATTTTGAAAGACCATCACCATATAATTTCTGGACTTGTGATTTTTTTCGGTTTCAACAGTACCCAAGATGCCTCAGAATATGACCATCACCGGCACACACCATTTCCAAGAATCCAAGTCCCAAACCGTAAGTTTCTCTAGTTTCTCCAGAGAATGCACAGAAAAACAATCCACTCAATGAAGACCTTTTTCTTCACAATCCACCCAATGCAACTCTCTTCATTCTCCTCCATCTCTTTAGTCCTGCCCGGAAACAACATCGCCAGGGTCCGCTGAGAACTGGTGTCGGAGCAATGGGAACCACCCTAATTGAATGAACTCCGATAAGGGGAACTTGCACCATAATGGTGCTCCAAACTAGTCTCATCAATCACATTGGGAACATCGACAAACCTAGACTTGGGTTTGGAAAAATCTGACCTTTTGATTAATGACTTCCTCTTGGGACTGAATCCTGATATTTCAGGTGAAGCAGAGCCAACTGAACCTGACGTCTCAGGGAAGTCAGTATTGGAATCAGTGCACACTGGCAGGGCCTTGTTTCTTTGCTCACCTTCTGATGAGTCATTTGCTAACACAGTCATCTCCTGGCTTCCAACTTCCAGCACAACTTGATCTCCATTCCTTTTAGACAAGCTTCCTTTAAAGCTATCTCTACAGATTTAATGAGTATAACCTACAAACAAAGCTGTTCTCGGGCCAAAAGTTCCCTATTCTGTCTGAAATAGTAAAAACACTATGCTCATTGTGGCCGAAGCATATAGAAAAGCAAGAGATGTAAGATCATAAAATTGCTCACCCTGCAATTTAATGTGGAACGAGGAATGGCTGCCTGACCAGAACAAAAAGAGGAAGAGTTGCACAACTGCACAAGTCAATGAAAGACGTGGAGGAAATGCTACTCAGCGATGGAAGAGTCAATGTTGTGTGTTTGTTTCACTAAAAAAGAAATACTGGATCTCAAAGATCGTGGAATACGTGCATAGTCCTCCATAAATACTTGTTTACAGAAAATCTGAAGAATCTTGCTCGTGGCTTATAGTGTTTTGAATTTCAGAGTTCAGACATAAAAAAAAAATCCTCAATACTTTAAAGGATGGTAGAGTTGGCTTATTCAGTTCTTATAGTGGATAAATCTAAACTTTGGAATTATGTGTGTTGGGATCCCTCCTTATTTTAGAGACATTTGTCTTGTATGCAATAAAGAAAAGAGATTGCATGTGGGAGACCTTGTAAAGGAGAATGCATGTGGGAGACAAGAGAGATGAAAACATGCGGCAAACATGTTTGCATGTGAAATGGAAAAGGGGAAAAGTGAAAAGCATGCAGAATAAATAAAAAGAAGAAAGCATCCGGCTTTGGAGAAAGAGGTGGAGAGAGAGTGTGAGAGTGTGGGATATATAATTCCCATATCGGCAGAAGGCAAGAAGATAGAGGGCAGAAGCACAAAGAGAGTAAGGAGAGAGCAGAAACTTTCTTTGTGAGCAACTCGGGTCTTCGTGTATAGAAGAAAAAGTGAGTTGTGTGAATAGCTCTTGGGGTAGAGTAATCTTCTAGGTTGAGAGAGGGTGTACAAGGGGTATCCGATTGGATATAAGGGCTCGGGCTGGGTATAAACTTGAGTGCTCGAATTGTGTATAAATTTGAGCGGTGTAATCTTGAACTTGTGTAAATCTCTCATTAGTGAAGGTGAAACTCTCCGAGGACGTAGGCAAGGATATTGGCCGAACCTCGTTAAATCTTGCTGTCTTCTTGGCTTGCTTATTTCTTATTTCATCTCTACTAGTAGTACTTGCGTGACGGGGGATTAATTTCCCAACAATGTGGTTGCTTCAAATCTGTACAATGTAGTTCTGATGCACTTTCAATTGAACCTCTCTATAAAATCTTAGACATAATCCATACTTTCAATTCATAACCTCTGGTAAGGCATGGAAAGACCAAAATACGGCATCATATTTTGTTTACTGGATGCCTACTAATAGTCATCCAACAATTATATATTTAATTTTTATAGGTAAACCTCTTCTTTTTATTCTGAAGTTGGTTGAATTTAGAAAATAATCCTCAAAAAATCTTTCTCCAAGAAACTTTATCCTGGTTATCTCAACGGTTTAGATCTCCTAGGAGAGAGGCTCTGCATCCTCAGCGAAGTTTAGCTGAAAAACTGTGAGATAACATGCTTCATGAACAGCTCGTAACAAAGCTTCTCAATGTTGCCAAGTTTTTTATTCGATTTTTACTCATTCACTTGATTGAAGAGAACACCATTTATTCTACTTGTATTATTTTGCTCAATAAGAGTTTCGGATCCTAAAATGCAGGATTCTTTGGATCATGGATTCATGGATGAATATCTAATTTTTTACCTGCGAAGCAGGTTGTATATGGACTATATATAGAACAGCAGTCTGTAGTTCAACAATGAACAACCTCTAGAATCAACAAAACAGATGATGCTCAGCCTAGTTTTCATATCCCTGAGTCCTAACTATTAGCATTGCAATGAACAGCGGGCTTAAAAGGTTCAACGTTCTTGTATGATCGATAGTTGTATCGTCAACTAGTGTGTTTTTTTTTTCTCTGTTAAAAAACACATTATCAAAAGTCTAAGCATTTACAATGACTATATATATATATATATAATCAAAATTGATAGCATACGGTGCTTAGCTGTTCTTTTTTTACATGGAAGGACAAGTATTTACAAACAAATTAAGCCATCCATATAATGCCACATGGTCTGCATCCAGCTCTGGAAATAATAGTAAGCCTCAGATAAAGTGATCATACTAACCACCACAATAAAATGAAGTCCAAAGGCAGCTTTCACCATCGGCAAATCCCAGGTGCCTCCATCCAGCTTTGAGCAAGGAATTCCTCATTATAACTGCATTACACGAACAAACAAGCATATGACTTCTGTACATTTTCTCCTTTTCTTTTGAACCAAAGGGTATTGGATGGTGATTTATATATGCATCTTTCATATACATAGTAGTGCCTGTGCCTGTACAGGCGTGTGTGTGTGTGTGAGAGAGAGAGAGAGAGAGAGAGACAGACACACAGAGACAGAGAGACTTGGTTCACACTTCTACATCTTTCACATCAAAGTCTTCTGAGTGTGCAAGACAAGGATTCCCATATGTTTCTGAAACTGAACCTGATCCACTCAACCTTGCAAAAAATAAAACAACTATATTCATAACACATTGAATTTGATTTTAAAAAAGATCGAAGGTTCATTGAAAATAAGAAATCTATAACAAAAATAAAAAAGGCCAGGAAGAAACAAAAAACTCACAGATCACTGTTCAATTACAGTGAGAAATGTCCACCCCCACCAATAGCTAAATAGACAGTGGCGCACAATGTGAAATAGCGGTTAGCACCTGCTTGTATATGTTATAGCTAATTCCAACATATTTAGTAAGGTTCTTCACTCAGGTATAAAAAAAGAGAATTAAGAAAGCGCAAATTTTACACTGGTTAGTTTCTCTGCAGAGTTTAGACAATTACTTCACAATCAACAAACATATGCAATTTTTCAAATGCAACATTCAACATTAAGTCATCACTCATCAAGTAGTCATGTTTTTGGGCAATACCTAGTTGTGCAAGAGAAAAACTCATAATCACTGCACAACTCATGCCAAAGTTACAAACTCGCATTTCCTTGCAACTATACTGCGAAGAAGCAAGGGGCTAACTGGTGCCTTACTAAAGGACAATTCCAAGATTAAAATATATACAGAACTTCTTGACAAGCAGTATCTATTGGTCTATAGTTCCCTAGCGTCATATAGTAATTTGAATGGTGTAATTGAAAACATAGTTACTAGTTACCACGTATTGTATAATGACTCCTGTGCAGTTTTTTGACGATATAAAGTCTCATGTTTCTAATTGACTAGAAGGTTTAGATATAGTGCAGAATGAAATCACATAATTTTACATTTGTGATCACATCAGAAGAATGAAACGATGAAACAAAAATACGATTACATTCATGGCTCAACAAAAAGTTTAATCTAGATGTTTCATAAAGACTTTTTCGTATCAAATGCGCTCTTCTACAAAGTTTGAAGGAACACATTCTTCACCACCTCATCATAACCTTTAGCACTTGCAGGATACTAGAAATTTTTCCCCGAGTTCCAAACAATATATGTGTGGGAAACATTCAGTTTACACTTTTACCAGGTGACATTTCTAGAATATATTGCAAGCATAACTAACCAAAAGATATAAAATGGCCGTCTCTATTTTGATTATACATGAAAGCTATTTCAAGCCGTGAAGAGGAAAAAAAACAAAAAAAAGCCAACAAGCAAACAAACATTCCACCTACATAAGTTGATGATACCAGGTGTATTTGTGAAAACAAATGTATCATCTGTTCCCTGTTTAAAACGTCAGCGTGAATATATTTATATATGGAATAAGTACTAGATGGATTCAGAAGGAAGGATTTGCTTCAGCAGGACCTGATACTTCTTGTTGGTTGATCTTAGAGGTGCCTGGATGCCTCCTCCAAGCCACTCCCTCACTGCTGGGTTTCTGATTTGTTTCTGAACATATATGCAAACTGAATAGAACCACTGAAATTCCAACCAAGATTCGCCAGAGAGAGCTGTAGTCAGTGTTGGGCTAGCCCACAAGGTCCAGCCTTAGAAAGGATGATAGAGTCACATTGCGTTTTGGGCTAGCCCATACGTTTCAGTCTAAAGCGTGGAAATTGAATAAACTCTCTCTTGCAGGATGTCAATCTTCTCCACAACATCTCCCGTATCTGAATTGTCCTTGCATTTGCCAACATGAAATGGAAACAGAAGCAGACTGATCAAGACTATAATATGGTTTTATAATCAAATAGATACATGATTTCATGGTGTATTCTTATGCATGACCAAGAAGTAGAACTCCGTAACTACAGATCAATGCATGCTATTTACATGGAAGTGTGGTAGGCAGCGGCAGTTGCTTCCATCTCACTGGCAATTTCCTTGCTATTTTGTTCACCCCATTCATGGTACAACTCAGTATAGGACAAGGTGGATAGCCCTGTGGAACTGAGAAACCCCATCGACCGATACCTCCATGGTCCTAGCTGAAACCTCTTCTAGCTCCATTTTCAGAAGCTTTCCCATATCAACGTATTCTTTCTCCCCTCCAGCTTTAGCCTTCTTTGGCCTCTCAATCTCAATCAGCAAAGACACAGCAAAAAGAGTCAAAAGACACAGAAAGAGGCAAATATATTGGGCTGGTCTTACATGTAGAGTATCAGGACGCAATAATAGACTAAAGATAAACCAGTTTTGCAAACAAGATGAAAAAAGCCAAAAGTGAAACATCATTTTCAGACGTGCATTACATACTGAAATGGAAAACCAAAGAACATACCAGAGTAGCATATTGAGGTTGATGATGCCTGCTGTTCAGAGCCATTTGCAATAGATCAAGGTTTCACCGGCTGCTATGACAAACAGCTGAAAGACTTAAATTTGAGAAATAACTAGGGAAAGAACATACCAGAGTACCAGTAAAAAACCAAAGAACATACCAGAGTACCAGTAAAAAACCTAAAAATCAACACTGGAAAAACATATCGAAATTTGAGTGGCCTAATTTTAAGGATGTGAAATTAAAGAAATTAAATAACAAAGCACAAGTTAACTTATGACGAAACAGGGGAAGAGAAAATACTGGTAAGAGAGAAAATAGCTAATTGCACAACAGATTCAGTCTGGACCAATGCAAAAGTACACAAAAGGAAAAGAAAACTCAGCAACCTAGTCCAACAGCAATAGATAATTAGATAGTGATTCAAATTTCAGAAATGGGATTATCTTATAAAACAAGGACAAAAAAGATGGAAGCTTAATTAGCTAGGCTAGGGACTCAATTCAAGCAGGCACCTAGAAACAATTCAAAGGTACAGGCATGTAACTACTTTTAATTTTACTATTAGAATTAAATTTAGAAGCACAGACAGTAAAACAAGTACCATTAGAAGAGCTGAGACGCTTTAGTAATATGAATAACAAATCATTGGCCAATCTTCCCCTTGCCTTTTCTGGTATAGTTGGTCTAGCAAAGGATATGCGCAAGCTTTACCACTGGCAAGCACTGGAGCTTCAAGCAATGAATCAGTGTAGCTTTGTAAGAGACAATTAATGTGTCAGACAAGGAAATGAGACTACTTCTTCACACTCACTGAAGCCGACTATCAAGCATCTCTGAGATTACACTTCCTTCGATTTGCAATCAGTCTTCTGCAAGATAGAATGCCAAGCAATATTAAATTTGAGCTGACCTGGAAATGACTCCAATTCTGAACAATCTCATATAGATATGATTTGGAGAGATGAGAGAAGGGTGCGCATCTGCTCTTGATCACGAAGTGACCTCAGTTTCATAAATCTGTAGATCTTTATCTCTTTCAACTTGGGTCCATGCAGTCCTCCACCAGGAAAGAAACAATCAAAATTAGTGCATCTAATCTGAAACTTCAAAGGATTCAAAATTAATTATAGCATGATGAGTAAATTGAGAACTTAAAGATAGAAGAATTCGAGTAAATACTAAAGCTTTGCTTTATTTACGTAGCTAGGCCCAAAGCAAAAAAAACACAGAAACTACAAAAGTGGAAGGAGCTAGATGGAAGTTATTTTTGAATACAGAGTAGGAGAGCAAATTACCAACCAAACAGTTAGAACTCAGACATATTAAAGGGTTGTGAAACAGGACGACGGTTCAACACCACCTCCTGCAGCAGCGTCCTTCGAAAACTTGATCTTCATTGTTTTAAGCGTGGCTACAGCCTCCTGCATGTTTATCCTCACTTCCAGTGATTCTGCTGAACAAGCTGTTGTGCGGAAGCGTCAAACAGGTATGAAGTATCAGAAATATGAAAAGATAAATTAATAGAAAAAATCCATAAGACCAAAGATTTATGTGGTTCACCCCAAAATCAAAGGGTTACATCCACGGGCGGAAACGGTGAGGAGATTCCACTAATATCAAAAGGAGATTACAAAGTGTTTACCACTCAAACTCAAAACCCGATTACCCCCGAATACACTCACGGAAAGAGAAAGACCAAATAGAAGAACAACTACCTCAAATATATATTGTCACTCACAAGAACAAAAGCAACAAGGCAAAATGTAATTTTCTATAGAACCCCAAAACGTACTGATAACCCTAAGTTGCGGCTTTTTCTTCTCTCTCACACCTTAATTGGTGACAAAAAGCATATATTTATATGTGCATGAGGCATACTCCAAAACCTAATAGAATTAGGTTAATCATGTGGGCTTAGTCCAAAAGATAATTGATGGGCTTACAACACAAGCAACAACTAATCCCAAAATGGATGATAAGCACTCCCTCTTGCTCACGAAGTCATGATCCTCCTCAGTTCCAAGTAAAGTAGCATCCACAACTTCAGCTATTGCATCCGCATCTAGAAAACTTGTACCCATTGATTAAATCTCATGTCCCCAACGAAGATCTCATCGGTTGGCTTCCTTCTTGTGAATATTTCCATCACTACAATACCAAAACTATATACATCCCCTCTTCTGGCCACTATTCCTTCCACTCCATACTCTGCAAAGGATATTCACAAGTTTTGCAACTGGCAAGTACTGGAGCTTAGAGCAACGAATCAATGTCAGGTTTTTAAGAGACAATAGGTGTCAGACAACAAAATGAGACTACTTCACACACTGAAGCCGATTATCAAGCAACTCTGAGATGTGAGGCTTTATAGAACACACTTCATTCGATTTGCAATCAGTCTTCTGCAATATAGAATACCAAGCAATTTTAAATTTAAGGCAATCCCTCTTGCAGAAATGACTCCAATTATGAACAATTTCTTATAGACATGATTTGAAGAGATGAGAGAAGGATGTGCATCGGCCCTTGAAGTGAACTCATTTTCGTACATATATATGTTTTCATCTCATTCAAGTTAAGTGCATGCAGTCCCCCACCAGGAAAAAAATAATCAAAATTAGTGCATCCAAAATCTTCTGAAACTTCAAAGGATTCAAGATAGTTTACACTGTAACATGATGAGTACTTTGAGAACTTAAAGATAGAAAAAATTGAGAAAATAGTAGTGCTTTAGTTTATTTAAGCAGCTAGCCTCAAAGCAGAAAAACACAGAAACTACAAAACTGCAAGGAGCTAGATGGAAGTTATTTTTTAATACAGAGGAGTAACTTACCAAGCAAACATGAGTTAGAACCATACTATCATACAATTACATAGGTACAGAATCAAATGGCAAGCCAAGATATATCGACACATTAAAGGGTTACCATACAGGACGACAGTTCAACACCACACCTCCTGCTGCAGTTTGCTTTGAAAACTTGATCTTGATTGTTTTAAGCATGGCTACAGCCTCTTGCATGTTGATCCTCTCTTCCGGTGATTCTGCTGAACAAGCAACAGCTAATCTCAAATAGATGATAAGCACTCCCTCTTGCTCACGAACTCATGATCCTCCTTGGTTCCAAGTAAAGTAGCATCCACAACATCAACTATTGCATTTGCAACTAGGTGATTTGCAACCCATAGACTTAATCTCATTTCCCCAATGAAGATCTCATCAGTTGGTTTCCTTCTTGTAAATGTTTCCATCACTACAATACCGAAACTATACACATCCCCTCTTCTAGTCACTATTCCTTCCGTTCCATACTCTGCATATATAAGATTGATTTAAAAATAGAAAAAACAAAAAATTACAAAAACTAAGGACAATATAGAGAATTGAAAGAGTACTAAAAGAGCACAACAGCTGGAGCAATATACCCAATTGTGGCCAGGGTCATGGTTTGAGTCATAGAATCTCCTCCACCCAAGAGTTTTGCAATACCAAAATCAGCAACATGTGCAACCATATCATCATCTAGTAAGATGTTGCTCGGCTTCAAATCACAATGGGCAATAGGTACTTCATAATCATGGTGAATGTACTCCAATGCCGATGCAACATCTATGATTATATCCAACCTCTGCACTAAGTCCAAAGAAGAATTCTGAGAATACAACCACTTCTCAAGGCTCCCATTAGGCATGTAATTCAATACAAGACCTTTGAAATCAATTTGACTACAACAACTAATGACTTTGACAAGATTTATGTGACGAACATTACTTAGCATTTCACATTCAACCTCAAAACTTGCAAATGCCCTTTCTAAATCCAAATTGAAAACCTTTATTAATGCAACATCTATCTCATCTGGAAATGTTCCTTTATATACTGAGCCAAAAGCCCCAATACCAAGTAAGTTGCTTTCATTTAATCCATCTGTGGCACATAGGAGCTCTTGGTACGAAACCCTTCTGCATAAAACTTGAGGCATCAAGATAATATGTGCTGCAGCTGTTGCATTCATTTTTCTGCCTAACATCAACATCCAAATTATGGAGGTCGCAAGAAGCATTGCTGACAAAATCCCTGGAATAATGGATTTCAAGATAGATATACTAGCTTTTCTTTTGCATGGTGGAACTTGAAATTGGGATCCCCCACAGAGTCCATGGTTTGAAACAAATGATTCAACAGAGAAGTTTTTGAAAGGACCGCCGCTTGGAATTTCTCCTTGAGTCTGTTGAAAGACAAATTCAGATGCTTGAGATGAATATGAGAGTGCTTCTAGAGACTTTGGAATCACTCCAGTGAAACTATTTCGAGATAAATCCAATCCTTCTAAGCTTACACAATTTGCAAAGGAACTAAGAATAGGGCCATCTAGATTGTTATGTGCTAAGGAGAGATTGACCAAACTCACTAAACTCCCAATGCTACTTGGTACACTCCCAGATAATTGGTTGTATGATACATCTATCTATGTAGCAACTTTCAAATTACCAACAGCACTTGATAGGGTCCAATTAGAGAATTGGACGACAAGTTTAGTCCCAAGATATCTGTAAGTCCCCACAAGGAAGATGGGACTGTGGAATTCAATAAATTGAATCGTAAAGATACACGTCTTAGAGATGTTGTTAGATTACCCAAGCAGGAAGGTACAGAACCTGCAGAGAGTTGATTCCCACCCAAGTACAATCCAAATAACTTTTCTAGTTGACAAAATTCATCTGGAATGTATCCTTGCAATGTGTTATCAGTCATATACAAACCTTGAAGATTATGTAGTCTTACCATTGAGCTTGGAATTGGCCGGCTCAATTGATTGTCTCCCATGTTTAAAAGTATCAAGCTACTCAAATTCCCAATATGACTGGGGATATTACCTCTGAATCTGCAATTTTCTAAATAAAGCACTTGAAGTGATGCAGAGAAATTACTGAAGGAAATCAGAAGCTTCGCATTTAATGGATTGCTTGAGAAGCCTAAATACCTCAAATTTCTAAGATTTGGCAGACAAGAAAAAATATTAACTTCTGGAGTAAAGGTATCAATGGTCAAATTATTCTCGAATAATCTAAGACTTTCAAGGTTTGTCAAGACGCACAGAGGGGTTGGAATATATCCAGAAAAAGAGTTCTCACCCAGGTCTAGAATCCAAAGCTCAGAAGCATTGGAGATGGATTTGGGATTACTCCACTGAGGTGATTCCCTACTGCGTCAAACACTTCTAGTTTTGGAAGCGCAAGGCCTATGTTTGCTGGGAGGCTACTTGAAAGCTGAGATATAATCCTGATGGGATATGGCCATTTAGATTATTACCACTGAGCGACAATACCTTTAGGCCTTGTTTGTTTCGCGGATTTGAGGGCTTCGGAAAGGAAAGTTATTCCTTTCCTTTGTTTGGTAACCACAAAGCTCGAAAATGCTTTCCTAACATAGGGGAAAGTTGGGGGTAAACTCATTCCACTTAAACTCCACGGGATTGATTTTCCCATCTCATTTCCCAGCATTAATTATAAAAAATTTGGACAATATATAATACCCCTGCCCAAATACTCTATTGCCAAATTTACCCATTGGAATGTCTTTGACTTCTAAGCCTCTTTCATGCTCATGCATTCGAGCTTCAATTTTGCGCCTCTTTCATCACTTAAACACTCACGCATTCCAAAAAGTTCTTTATCAGAGGAGACGAACTGAATTATCTTCACTCTCTCATCAGTTTGCCAGACAACCTAAAAAGTCAATGGATTCATAAACTTCTTGGCCGTTAGATATATAGATGCTAGAGATTAATGTTGGCTTCAGTTTTCTTTTGTTTTACTTCTAGGACAACATCATCGATCTAGATATTTTAAACTTTTATTAAAGACTATGATCTATTTTGAACTTCTGACCAATGTAAGCTTATTATCTATTTTAAACTGCTCTTCATTCTTTAGGGAGAGATGTGTTGCAATAGCAGATGATGATAATGTAAACAAGACTGTGACTAGTAAACTGCTCCAGAAACTTGACTATCAAGGTTGTTGTTTTTATTTTAAAATAGAAGGGTATTATTGAAACATGGATATATTTTTACTTTCCTTTCCTGCACCAACCAAACATCAGAAGGGAAATCAAATGGTCTTTCCTGGATGTTTTCCCTGCTTTACCAAACACATGAAATGAAACCTGACATAAACTTTAGTTTCCCTTCCCCACAAGAAAGACAAGGGAATTGATCTCCCTTCCGTGAACCAAACGAGGCCTTAAATTTGGAAGATAACCAATCTAATATGGTATAGGACCTGCAATAGTTATATCAACACCCTGACATTATTCCATATACTAGAAAAACCATGTGAGAAAATTTTTATTTTTTATTTCTTGCTTTTCTTTTTTTGAACATGGAAAGTGAGGAGAGAGATAAAATTAAGAGAGAAAAAAAATAGGGGGAGAAGAGAAAATAAATAGTTATAAAATTCAATTAAGAAATTAGTAACGTTGCTTTATAAATTTTGTCAAATGTAGAATGATTACTACAGTACACAAATGTAAATCGGCTGCAAATGTGTCTAAATCATTATAGCTATGGACAATATATACAATATGATTATCAAAATAGAAAGAAAAAAAAACCCTAAGAGCTCTGAGCGAGAGAGAAAAAGGTCGGCAGCGGCTTAACTAAGAGATTGCTCTCGTTTGGCTGCAGCTATGGCATTCGGGCTGGCCTTTTGGCCTCACTAGTGACGCGTGATCTACTGCCGGATGGGACCTGATGGCTAACATCTCGAAGGCATTGGTGTGGGTTTGCTCGAAGGTCTTTGCAGGTGGTTTTTGGGTCAAGATAGACGGAATTTCTCTGGGATGCGTGCAGTGCAGTTATGGTGGGTTTCGGTTTACAGATCGACGGCGTTGCAGCTGTTGAGGAGCACTGGGTCGTGGCGGTTTCTACTTCGGCGGCGGCGTGGAATCGTGGAGCTATGGGTCGTGGCGGGGTTCTGTGGCGGTGTTTGCATCGGGACGACGGAAATCCTGCCGGAACGGACGTGGGTAGGGTGGTAGCTGAGGACTACTATGTTTGCTGCACGGGTTTGGAGATGGAAGTATGGTCTAGGCCAATCTTGGCTTGTTGGGCTTCAGTTGCTATTGGAGCTCCTTGGGACAGAAATTTGATGGGCTAGGGTTTTGTTCTAAGCCCATCCCTATGTTTTTAGTTCGTCTAATTACAACAAATTCCTTGTATTTTAAGGGACCTATGCACTTTTGTTTGTTTGTGCCTATTTATTATGACTGTTCATAGTTCATAGGCTCGCTGAATAAGTGAGCACTGGTTGTCTAATGGGTGGTGCTAGCATACCACGTCCTAAACTTGTCCTTGGTATGGCAAGGGAAGGTATGTATCCATGCCATTCTGGCTTGAGTATGAATGAAATTGATGTTTGGTTCAAAAAAAAAAATATGATTATCAAAATATGAAATTATCATCATCTTTTGAATTGATTTGCTAAATCGGTTTATAAAAATATTAAGTGATTAAATATATGTAATTGATATTATGAGTACCTGTCAGTCTGTTAAGCTCCAAGCACTACACCAATATTTCAATCAGGCGACAGTTTTTCACTGTCATCTAAGTATAGAGTCTGCTGTTGTCTATCACAATGTCGTCTGATACATGAATCAGACAATACCAGAAAACTGTCGTCTGATAAAGTTTACTACAACAGCGACTACTATACTGTCTATTGTCTGAATACCATGAAGAACAACAGCATTTGGTACCTTAACTCTTGTGCAAAGTAATTTTAGTTGACAGACCCTAGAAGAATGTTGACGTGTAACTAACATTTAGAGAACATTGTTTTGTTAAAAAACTGTTGTCTGAAGGAAACTTGTAGATCAAAAAAGTAATTGAATACTCTTGACTGACTTTGAACAAGATAACAGGAAAATTATTAAAGCCATTGTGTGTTATTGCTTCAGACAACAGTTTTTTCTTTATGTTCATTTGTTAGACAATGGTTTGCGATTGGTATTGAATTGTTTGAAATAGAAGAGAAGGCATACGTACATTCTGTACAATTGAACAACACATCCTTGATACCAAAAACCATTTCATTCCATCAGCAATATCTATTTGAGCCCAAAAGTAATGTTGGCAAGATCTATTAGTGGATTTAGCATAGCGGGCCGATACCTGCGGCCTAAAAAATGAGCCTACTTGGGTTTGGGATACAGCTTCGCCCATTCCATGATCCATAAGGAAAACGAGCCCTAATTGGAGTCAAGTAGCGGAGATTGAATAGGAAACTTCAATCAATAATCCTTCTATGGCAAGGAACATTAGAAACCCTAGGTATAAATACCAGGTTTCAAGGACGAATTAGAGACAACTCTCAAATCAACTAATCATACAGATTATCAAATCCTCTCCGGAGCAAACCTACCTACAACCGAATTGCAAACCAGCGAAGAAAGGTAACGCCCTCGCAACCCAGCGAAGCTAAAGTCATGCTTTAGCAAAACCCGTGCTTTCTTCAAACTTCCTAATGATTGCTCTGCTCAACCTACAATGTTGAGTATCGATTCAGTGTCATGAAGAGATCACAACCAAAGCCCTTATCCGCAAGGCAAAAAGTCCTTTTCCAGAAGGCAGAGAAAAGAGCCTTGTGACAAGGTTGGTGCTCTCCTCGTCCACAGCACTTGATTAAAGAAGACAGGTCAAGGGACTCCCCGACGACTGCACCCCACGGTGCTGGCACCCCTGCGCATAGGCTCAAAAGAGACAGTTTGCAAGCCAACTGGTTTTGGAGCCAAACATTTTGGCACGCCCACTGGGACACTTAGTGTTTCTTTGTGAATAAAACCATTGGGAAATCAAGCACAAACCCTTACCAAAAGGTTTACATTAATTGCCCAAACCACAAGACCTCCAGTTACATGCCGCACTCTTGTGCCGACTGTCGTGGTCTTTCCGACGAACAGGTAATACAGAAGTACTCACTCAACCTAACGTCACCAGACATGTCAATAGAGCAGAGTGGAACTCCACAGCCCACTTCTGAGGGCAACAAAGATCCTCCTGTCTAGCCTAATGAGGGTGGCGGCGCGGCCAACACTGCCCAAGTGGCCGCGAGTGAGGGGACAATCGAACCTTTTGTGCCCATTATCGCCCCGGCGAATGCGAGCATTGAGGAGCAGCTTGCCATCTTTCAACAAAATAATGCTGCATATAATGAAAGGATGGAAAAAGCCCTCGCAGAAGAACGCTGAAGACTGGATGAAGTTTCGATCTCACTGCAAAATCTTGAAGTAAGTTCGCGACAAACACAGGGGCAGTGGCAAGATACGTACAAGAAAATCCAGGAGAATCATAAAGAGCATGTGGATCTGATGACTGGCCAAGCCGCTCAGAGCAAGCGTATCTCTACTGACATCGCCAATCAGCCTAAGCATACTGCGGCAGAGTTGGCAGTACTTCGCAACGAGGGGTCCAATCTCGCGACCCAAGTTGCCATGCAGAGAGCTGAGTTGGACCAGGCTAAGGAAGTGATGAATAAGGCTTTAGGAGATCCTAACGCCATTCTTGGCTCACTTGGACAACCTTCAGGTACCAGCAAATACATACTTCCTAATGCTCGGGAGAAAATTAGCGGCAATACAGTCACACCGGCTGCAGCCGCCTCTGCCTCAGCAACAAAAAACAAGGATAAAGCCCTAGTAATTGGTGGGGTTAGTAAGGCCACTCAACTCCTGCGCAAAAGAGTAAAACTCATAAGACAGGGGAAGGCACTCTCCTTGATCTTGCTGCGTTTACACAATACGATAGTGACGGGGCAGAGAATGTCTATGAAGAGCTTCCAGGGAATTATTATGGTATTGACCAGACTGGCACTCCGATCAAAATAACTGCCTTGGTAAAGGATGTGGTCGTACCATCTATGAAATTGCAGCCATCCACTATTCCCCGAACAATTCGCCTAGGGGAAGGCACAATAGCCTCTAGCTAGGCTATACCCCTGCAGAATGCTCGCCAGAATGTGGCGATACCTCCCCTTCTTCCGGGCTATGTGAGACGTGAAGAGGTTGAGGAGATGATCAGGCTAGCTAATCCTAGGGCCCACCTAGATAGGGTCTATGAGGGACCGTTCCCGCAGCGTATAATGCTCGCACCTTTTCCCAAAGGCTATAAAAATATCATATTCTCTACTTTTTCAGGAGAAGATACTAAGGACGCGGTAACCCATCTGGCCAGGTTTAAGGTGTAGTGCGACCAATACCAGAACGATGACGTCCTCAAGTGCAGGATCTTTGGCACTTCTCTATTTGGCACGGCTTTTAGATGGTTTTCTAAACTGCGACCAGGGTCAGTGGTTGATTGGCCAGCCATGGAGAAGCTTTTTCGAGAGACTTTTGGAGCTATTGAGCCTGAGGTTGACTTAGCATCGATCTCACCCAGATGGTCCAACAGCCCACCAAGTCTGCTGTCTCTTTTCTCCAACGCTTTCAGATCCAGAAGGCCAAATTGAGCATGATATTACCTGAAAGGGAGTTGGTTAAATTGGAAATCAAAGGTCTGGGGCCTCGCCAACGAAAGAAGCAACATGGCAGCATGATTCAGTCAATGGGAGAGCTTATCACAGAGGTCAGTAGCTTTGAGCATCTCCTCAGAGAGACTGACGCTAGGAAAAATGCGTCCAAAGGGACATATGTGCCAGGAAAGCACCGCACAGTAGCGGCGCTGAGCTACCAGCCGACTACTTATGATCCTTACAACCATCGTCATAGTGAAGAAATTTTCCAGGATGAAGAAGAGGAAGAGGAGACTGAAGGAAGAACACAGCCTTGAAGCAACTAAAGATATCCAAGGAACCTGTCAAACTCAAATCTGTGGCCTTCACCAAACCTGAATTCGCTACGCATACATATGATGCCAATAAGGCACATGAGATTTTAGATGAGATGATCGCAGCGAAGATGGTGAAGACAGACTTTGGACCTTTTCCTCGTCTAGATCAGCTGAAAGGAAAGAAGTACTACAAATTCCACAATCTATGGAACCATAATACGGCTGACTGTGTTAAGCTAAAGGACCAAATTCAGGTATGGCTCAATAATGGTAGTTTGCAGGTGGAAGCTCCGACGACCGTGGCAGCGCTAGTAGACCTGAAACCTTTCCCGGACACCGAGATCAACATGGTTGAGGTAAACTGGACAAAGAAGAACCAAAGAAGGCCAACCTTGGATCTGACCACAAAGGGCCAGGAAGAAAGGATAGAAGGGGACAGGACCCCTGCGAAGAAGAAAGCTAAAGCCATTAGCGAAGCCTCACCAGTGGTCCTTTGTTCGCGATGCAAGGAAGAATGTGGCATCCAAGTGTCACATGAAGAGGTCGAGCAGACATTTCATTTCGGTTCGTTCCAGCCAATCAAGTGGGCCTCACCTTCGTAAAACTATCAACCGTCGAGTCCAAGAGCAAGAGACAAGATCGAGCCACCGTCATCCCCAAGGGACTCCAACTTGTTCAAAAAGCTGAAGGCAGCTGCAGCAGAATAGAAGCAAGGTGACAAGGCTAGGAATGAACACAAAGATATCTTGACCAAACCGTACATTCCACCTTCCTCAACGTCTTCCATCAAGGAAGGCAAATGTATACCAGAGTGAAGGGGAAAGCGGTGGAGATTAGCCCTTCCAAGAAAAGGAAGTTACAACGAAGTTCGGAGAGGCCAAGTGGACACTAGAAGTTCTCGATCAAGGCCTAATTAAACCTTCACAACTAGTCAAATCACCTGAGCAATACCAGAAAGAGATGGAGGCGCTAGTAGCTAAGCCATTAGTGGTTCCTCGCCACTTTCAGAAGCAAGCGCGCTCCTAGTCAAGAACTTCTAAGCCTAATGTTTTCTGCAGGATCACGAAAGAAATAACACCTCTGCCCGATAGGAAGGAAAGCTCGTCCACTAGGCGGGCCCATGTCAGACGCATATTGTTTTGCTAGGAGCCAGAGGCCAAACCCTCAGTTTTTGGGAGACTGGGGGGCAATGACAACACTATTGATGCATTTCAGTGGAGACCTAAAAAGGTTCAAAGTCTGGTAGTCGCGCCCCCAAAGGAGAGCTCAAGGGAGGGACACAGGCCGGACTCACCAAAGCAGATTGCCACGACTCAGGAGCACAAGCAGTGCCAGGTAAAAGGCCTCGTAGAGGAATCGTTAGTTGCTTCATTGGTCAAACAATTCAACACCGACATACCAGCTAATGAACCCAAGCTCAACCTGGACGAGGAGATGGACGAGACAGAAGTGCTAGATACCTCCTGTAACATGGTTTACGTGCTTCCGGCGAAGTACGCACTGCCAGTCACCGCGCAAGAATGTGTTGAAACTGAGGAGAACAGTGAACAGCCTCTACAGATTACTTCAGCGGCAACGACACCGGTCGAGGAGGCTTTGTTTCTGGAAACAGAGGATGCCAATAACAAGGAGTTCTTCATGAGATTTACAAGGCCAACCCCAGCTATGGTCCAACAAATGAGGCCTCTGTATATCACGGCGGAAATTGGTGGTATCAAGGTTAGCAAAATAATGGTTGATACTGGAGCCGCGGTCAATGTCATCACAATAAGGACCATGCATTTGCTTGGGGTCAAGAAAGAGAAGATCCAATCTACGTCCCTCACGCTCAAGAACTTTGCGGGGACTGTAACGAAAACATTGGCCTTGTTGTTCCTGCGTGTCAAGGTAGGCCCCGCAGAGGGCGTTTATGCTTTCTTCGTAACAGACTGCTACGCGACTTACAATGCCATTCTAGGCAGGGATTGGATCCACCGGAGTTACTGTGTTCCGTCAACTCTTCATCAAGAACTGATTATGTGAAACAAGGTAACAGATAAAGCTGAGGTGGTCAAAGCGGATCCTCGCCCGTTCTCTGTTTTTGCGAATTATGTAGATGCCAGGTACTACTTGGAGCCTATTACTCCATTGCAGGTCAGTGGCATCGATGACAAAGGCCGCCCCACAGGGGTGACGGCCTCTGAAATAGCACAGTGGGGGATCACGCTCGCAAAGGAAGGCCTGGAAAGGCTTGGCCACGCTGTGCCCAAACCCTTAAATGATTAATGGATTACGACCTTCCAGAAGAAGGAGTAAAGGCCTTCCACTCGCTGTACGAAAGACTATACTCGTACCTGGTGGAAAAAAAGGCCTATGGTCGAATCGCGACCTTGGAAATCGTCAACGAGGAGTTCTCTAACCAAGAACAAGAAAACGAAGAAGAGATTCAGCTGGCTCCAGCAGTGCTGGATGATACCCCTCCTAAGGTCAGGGACCCTACCGAGAAGGTCAATCTTGGAACAGTAGATGAGCCTATGGAAGTGGCTATTAGCGCTTATTTAGAGCCTAGCAAAAAATAGAGGCTCATTGACTTATTACTGGAATTCAAAGACTGCTTCGCAGAGAAATATGAAGACATGCCCAGCCTGTCATCGGATTTGGTATGCCATCAGCTGTCCACACTCCCTGACAAGAGGCCTGTGAAGCAAGAGCCGTGAAGAATGAACTCTGAGACCCAAGTCCTGGTCAAAGAGGAAGTTGAAAAGATGCACAAGTCAGGCATCATCAGGGTAGCCAAATACAACCAGTGGCTATCCAACATAGTGCCAGTCCGCAAGAAGAATGGCAAGATGAGGGTCTGCGTGGACTACAGAGACCTTAATGTCGCTACGCCTAAAGACGTCTACCCCATGCCCGTCGCGGATATGTTGGTAGACTCAATGGCGGGACATGAACTGTTGTCCTTCATGGACGGAATTGCAGGGTATCACCAGATTCCGGTCCAGGAGGAAGACAGACACAAGACCACGTTTTGTTGCCTAGGGTTTGCGGGTGTTTTTGAATATGTGGTCATGCCTTTTGGACTGAAGAATGCTGGAGCAACGTATCAGAGAGCCATGAACCTGATCTTCCATGACATCATTAGGAAGATTTTAGAGGTTTACATTGATGACGTGGTCGTGAAGTCTAAGAAGAGAGGGGACCATATGGTAGATCTTAGAAAGGTCTTCGATCGCATGCGGCAGCATAAGCTCAAGATGAATCCCGCCAAATGCGTTTTCGGAGTTCAGGCAGGTGACTTTCTAGGATTTATAGTCCACCAGAGAGGAATTGAGGTCCCTGAGGATAAAGCAAGCGCAGTTATCAACGCATCTCCCCCGCGAACATAGAAGGAGCTACAACGATTGCTGGGTAAGATCAATTTTCTGAGACGTTTCATCTCTAACTCTGCAGGTAAAATCCAGTCCTTTTCCCCACTACTGAAGTTGCAGGGACAGGACGAGTTTGTATGGGAACCTAAACATCAAGAGGCTTTTGACAAAATTAAGGCCTATTTAGCGAGCCCGCCAATACTTGTTCCACCTAGAGCTGGATTTCCATTGAAACTATATATTTCAGCAGCTGAGGCTTCCATTGGCAGCCTACTCGCTCATGATGACGAGGAAGGCATCGAACATGCTATCTTTTACCTCAGTAGGACACTTACAGATTGTGAAACAAGGTATACTCCAATGGAGAAGCTGTGTCTTACACTATATTTCTCAGAATGCAAGTTACGGCACTACATGTTATCCTTTACTACTTGCATCATTGCCCAAACCGACCTGGTTAAGTATATGCTGTCGCGACCTATTCTGGGAGGTAGCATTGGCAAGTGGGTGCTGGCCTTATCTGAATTCTCGCTACAATACGTTCCACAGAAAGTAGTAAAGGGACAGGCCATCGCAGACTTCCTAGCACATCACCCTATGTTGGATGTCCCCACAATGAAAGAGTTAGAGATAGCGACCGCCACCACAACTCGACCAGATTTGGCGCGCATTCCAAAATATGTTGTATGGTATCAAGCCACAGTTTCCCTTCAACCCTGGGTATTGTTTTTTGATGGCTCACGAACAGAAACCCTAGCAGGGGCAGGGGTGGTTCTGGAGAACCCAGCAGGCGATTGTTTTTCATATTCTTTCCAGTTGGAGTTTAAGTGCACCAATAACCAAGCAGAATATGAGGCTCTTATTATTGGCCTAGAGGTATTACTGGAGCTAGGAGTGAGAGATGTCCAGGTACGTGGTGACTTTTTGCTCGTGATCAATCAGCTTCAAGAGAAGTACAGGTGTGTTAGCTGCTTGCTTGTACCATATTTGAATTGCGCCGTTGAACTCCTGGACCAATTTGATGACGTGGGTTTGGAGTACATTCCTCACGAGCGCAACTTCGTGGCCAATGAACTCGCCCAACTGGCTACAGGAATTACATTGAAATATGGGGTCCGCGAGAGCATTCTGAAGGTTGAGCGACGCACGCTGCCTTCTTGGCTTGTGCGACCTGACCAGCCTGACGAGCCGCGGTCCTAGAGCCTATTGACGTAGATTGGCGCATTCCTTTGATAGATTACCCTAAGCAACTAGATCCCACTGTCGACAGGAAGATCCGTTTTTTAGCCTTAACTTACTTTCTCAGAGGCGACGAGCTATGTCGACGCTGTGAAGATGGCATCGATTTCAGGTGTGTCTATGGCTGCGAAGCTAAACGATTAATGCGAGAAGTACTTGAAGGCGTGTGTGAAGCCTATCAAGCGGGTCCAAAGATGCGCTGGCTTGTCAGGAGACATGGCTATTATTGGCCCATCATTTTGAAGGATTGTATCGCATTCGCGAAAGGATGCCAAGATTACCAGGCACATGGACCAGTCCAGCACATTCCTAATATTCCCATGCAGCCCATCATTACACCTTGGCCTGCGCGAGGCTGGGCTTTGGACTTGATTGGCATGATTCACCCACATTCTTCACTCCAGCACAAGTTCATCATCGTCGCTACCGATTTCTTCACTAAGTGGGTGGAAGCTGAGCCTTTGAAAGAGGCCTCCGATGCCACCATTCGCCAATTCATCTTTCGCAGTATTATTTGCAGGTTTAGCAATCCAGAGGTTTTGGTGTCTGATAGGGGGGCAACGCTGGGTGGCGATGTCGAGAAGCTTGTCAATGATTATGTCATCCAATTTATCCATAGCACACCTTATCATGCCCAATCCAATGGTCAAGCGGAGGCCAGTAACAAGATCATCATTACTCTATTGAAAAAGCTGCTTGTGGAGAACCCTCGCTAGTGGCACGACACATTTTATGAGACGTTATGGGCCTATCGCACTTCCAAGTGGAATCCTACTGCCACAACGCCCTATGCGCTCATGTTTGGTCACGATGCAATTTTGCCATTGGAACTCAATGTTCAATCTCTGCACATCCAAGATCAACATCATCTGATTGGTGAAGATTATGTCCAAGCTATGTGGCAGGAGCATGAAGACCTCAGCACGAAGCGTTTAGAGGCTTTGGACACCTTGGTAATGGAAAAGCAGCAGATCGCCCCCGCCTACGATAAGAGGATGCGTGGTCGCAGTTACAAGGAAGGTGAGCTCATTTGGAAAGCAGTCCTTCCATTTGGCCAAAAGTTGACTGGCCGCGGTAAATGGACTCCTCGATGGGAATGACCTTTTGTTATTCACCGAATTATGGAACGCGGAGCTTTTCACCTCAAAGATTTAGACGGAAACCTCCACCGCAACCCCATTAACAGCAGGTTCCTAAAGAAGTATTACCCCAGTGTTTAGGAGTTTGAAGACCCATCGGATCCAGCTGTTCCTGGAACTGGGGGGGGGGGGGGGGCAAACATAGTCTTCTTTGGCTTGCTCCATCCTTTCCATTTAGGCCAATCTGTGGCCTCATCCTCATGTATTCGCTCCTCCTAAGAACACTAGGGGGCACCACTCTATGCATCTAGGCCATTTGATTGCGGCCATTACATTGTGTAGTAACTTTCAGTTCTTTTCTTTTAAGACTTTTCTTTCAATTTTCTTGACAATATGCGTTAGGAATATATGTAAGGACCTATACCAAAGACCTTATTATATCTTTATTTTTCAGCAAATGACAAAACTCAGAAAATTTCTTACATAAAGTGGCTTTGCGGCCAAAAGCAGTACAATGTGTTCAAAAAATTACATTTGCGGTTTACCAAGCCAAAAGTGGCTAAAAACCATAAGGATTTCAGATCTTCTAAGAGCTTCTGGATCTTGCGGTAGGAAGAGGCAGTGAGATGATCATTCTTACTCTTCCTCTCTTCACCCATATCTCTTGAGTCTGGGCTGCAGCTACTGTCGCCTTTATTGGAAGAAAAGGGAAGGAAATAATCCATCACAACCCTTCCAATTGGTTATCCTTCGGGATGGAGATGGAATCAACTCGTTAGCACAGCCCAGTTGCCTCATCTACCTCCAGGGGAAAAATAGAAGTCGGTGCATCAGACCGTGGAGGTAAATTGTGGAAGAAGAACGGTCGGCCTTGAATGGCCTTCCGCCCTTCTTCGTTTTGCTCGGCGCAGGGAAATCTGAGGAGTGGGAATTCGCAGAATATGGTATCCTGCCCTAGGAGCCCCTCGTGTTCTTCAATCTATGTGGAACAAGCGAATCCCATCAGGAGTTACAGAGACCAAAGACACGAGGTTGAACCTGAGATTAGGCCATAAGGCCTACCCAAGCATTGAGATTAAGCCATAAAGCCTAAGATTTAGAGGTTGAGGGTGAGATCACAAGGAGAAGATTTCAGAAATAGAAGGAAAAGAAGCAGGGCTTGTAGAGTTATTTATGGGTTAGCCACGTTTATGTATGTGTTCACTTCTCCAAAGTATGGATATTTATAGGGCCAACCTCAGTGGCTTCAACCTTTCGATGGGCAGTTGAAGCAATTTCAACGTTATCAATGGGAATATCAATAGAATTGAATTCTATGATCTCGGAAAGGAAAGAAATTTGAAGATGCATGGGAAGCGGAGCAGTCTTCGAGGAGGTAACCGCTCTATTTCAAGGTTATCTTGTCAAATGATTTTAATATGCAATAAAGGCAAAGTTGAGAGCTTAACTGCCTGTAACTCCAAAAATATTTAGGCCAGGTAATGTGGGCTGAATATTTCACCAAACCATAAATAATGATATTAATATTAATATTGTTCATACAAAATAATGGGCCTAATATTAGAGGCATAAAGCCCTCGGCCTGCATAAGTTAGGCGGAGGAAATGTTCATCTAGATGAAAACTGGCATCAGCAGCAGCTTGAGCGGCTTGTTGGGCCGCCATGCGAACCTGGGCCAATTCTTGAGACAGCGCCTCGAAAGCGGCTAAGGGTTGCTCCAATTGGGTTTCCTCATGGACGAGCCTGGCCGTTACAGCAGTTAATTAGGCCTGAAGATCTTGAATCTGGGTCTTGAGATGGTTCCTCGTAAGCGTCAAATCCCTGATGAGAGCCCCCCGGTCGCCTAAGAAATTGCGCGAAGTGTCCGTCTGTTGAGTGAGGGTCAGATAGTGGGCTTGGGTCTGCCTGGCCTGCGCAGTCGCGGCCGCCTTCTCATTGAGCCATTGGGGGAGATCCTGCAGCAGTTGATCGATATCGAGGAACTGGGCTTCAGTGATGGCTCCTTCGCGGAGAAGTACCCTCAAATACTCCAAAGCTTTTGCGGGCGCGCCGGGCGTTAGAATATCGGGTCCTGGGAGATGACGTAGACCTTCTCTAGCATCATCTATAACTCTAGGAGGAGTCACTTCAAGTACAGGAGCTAGCCTTTCCAGTCTGGAGGGAGGCGCAGGCGGCCGATTTGGGGCAACAGCAACAGGAACCGCTTCCAGCACTGGCTCAGGGTTCACTTCATCCCCTACTTCAGGTGCTTGGGGGGCATCAGGGACGGGTTCTTGGTTATCAACGTCCGCGTAGTCTGGTTCAACAGGATTGTTGCCAAGCACCTCTACGGCAGCAGCAGCCACTTCCTCAATAAGAGCAGGGTTCTGCTTTTCAGTGAATGATTAAAATGTCAAGAGATTAAGGCAGGAATCAGAATATAGGACGAGCAAGAAGGTGTACCTCTGGAACAGGTGGCTCGTGGAGAATTACTATTGACATTGGTACTTGATTGACCTCGCCAGAAACTGGAACAGAATCAAGCGCTACTTGTTCCATGATAAGTACTGCAGTTGGATGCTCGTGAGATGTGTCCGGGAGCGGTATTCTTTCCTCAACCTCAGGCGAGCTATCGTCGATAACTTGAACTGGTACTAGAGCCAACTGCATATTGTTTGTAGCACTGATGGGAGGTGGAGGATTGTTAGAACCAGTCGGCGCCTGGGCGTCTGAAGCAGACGCGTCGTCGCCAACAGCGGAGGATCCTTCCCCAGCTTGTCTGGAGGACCTACGACGAACCTGTAAATGAGGAGCGTTATACGGTCGTACATAATGAAACAAAGATTCTAGTGCTCGCTTTAAGTGTATTACCAGTCGATCAGCAATTGGTTCATCTTCTGCCCACGGATCAGTTCGCGGATCAGAGAGACTGTGTTTTCGGTCCAAAGCAACGACAATCTGTCAGGATTTAAAAAAATTAGACTTGGAAAGAAAACATTGAAACCTTATAAGGGGGAGATCCTTACTGTTTGTGGGTCATCATCATCAGAAGAGAAGTCTTCGACTTTAGGTTCCTTCACTATTGCTTTCTGCTTCACCGCCTGTCTAGTGGCCGGAGAAGCATTAACTGCGTGACTGCCAGAAGGTGGCACACTTCCCTGATGCAACACAGTTTGAATTAAAAGAGAACACGGTGACAAAAAAGGAAGAATAATCTAAAGCAATTACCTCTTAAGGGGGCTCGCGAATTATGATGCCAGCCTAGACCAGGCGCTGGGCTCTTGCGGGTCGCTGAGCCTGTTCAGGTGGTGGGGGGTAGTGCCTCGGCTTCAGGAAAGCGAGCAAGTAACTCAGTATCAGCATCATAGGGATATCTCAGTTCTTCGAAGATGGTCGCGAAGAGTTCATCATCCCTTTGTCTCCAGCAGTTGATAGAGACTTCTGACCACCATTGCTCGTATCCTTCAGCGTTCCCATCTACAGGAGCGATATCATTGGCCCAATCAGGGAGATCAACCAGGGCAAGACTGCTTTGTGCTGGTGGAGGCCCAGCACAAAGCGATATCATTGATGGCTATTATGACTTCTTTTTCCTACTGAATTTTTGTGATTATTCAACAGATTAAAGCTCTTCACCTGTACGACTGTCTGAGGGACAAAAATCGACTTCAGCTTGGGGTGTTGAGGCTCGAGTACCGTTTCTTGACAAAGAATTCATCAATACTGCTATGGACATTGATCCAGAATGGAAAATGGTATAGCAATCATTAAATTCCCCCCCCCCTCCAATTTTATACACAGTTCCTGTATTGTAGTGATTTGAAGCCTACTGACATTTGGCATAGAGGTGGCTCATTGTAAGGCTGTTGGGATAGGAATATCTTGTTATGACTATGAAAGTCTAGTACATGTGGAATTTTCCTTATTATTAAAGGATATAGGTATGCAACTATTTTCTCCCCATTCCCTCACGGAAGTTATTTTTCTTATCCATCATGACATTTTCATGTGTGTGATGAATTCTGTCATTTATGAATCCATTTTATTTTGAGTTGTAGGTGTCATACATATCCTGATATGCCTAATCTAAGGGATGGTCTATGGTATGCTTAGTCTTATTAGATTATACCCTCAATGCTGTAATGACATTATTGGGATTGCCTTGTTTTCGTGCCAAATTTAATAAAAATTGAAAGTTACTATGAAACTCATACATCTGAATACTTTCATTTGTAACTGCAGATCAGGCCTGATCTTGGGAGAATTGAGAAGTGGGACTTGTGCAAAGCATTTGATGATGATCAGAAGCCATATTTACCAAAGGTTGCTACTTTTTACTTTTGCCCAACCATTATGCTAATCTAGTCATACAGGGTTATCGTTTTGCATATATTTTTTTTTTTTGGGAAGATTTTCACATTCTCGGATATTTGTGCAAATATATTCATGGAAGAATTAATATATTGTCAACTTTTCTACTCTCTTTTTGGGTTATAGCACATCTTGTACAGGCAGAAGGAGCAGTTTAGTGATGGTGTCGGTTACAGCTGGATTGACGCTTGAAAGATTATGCCAACAAACAAGTATGCCGCATTTTTTTACTTGCATTTAGATTTTGGACAGAAATGTTCTCTTTCCAACTAGGTCTTATATAATGTTGCCATGCTTCCAACCAGGACCTGTGGTTAAATCGATTCTGGTTGAACTGTTTGGTCCATATTAAGAGTTCTGCAACATAACATCTCAGAGTTCTTCCTATGCAGCGTTCTTCCTTAGCTGCATAGAATTAATAATTCTTAATTTTTTTTTCTTTCTAAATGGACAGGTAACGGATTCAATGTTGATGAACACAAGCTTTGTCTACCCTAAAAACACTCCAACTACAAAAGAAGAATACTACTATAGGACTGTCTTTGAGAAATATTTTCCAAAGTTGAGCCACCATCTTTCCTCCCATCTCTTACAATGTCAGTTGACTAAATTGCATCATTGTTTATTTACCTGAGTCTGTTCAATTTGCTATTTATGGACAGAATACTGCAAGATTGACAGTTCCCGGTGGTCCAAGTGTGGCATGCAGCACAACTAAAGCTGTGGAGTGGGACGAGGAATGGTCCAAGAACCCTGATCCATCTGGTCGTGCTGCACTTGGTATACATGTAGCTGCGTATGAGGAATCCAAAGATGTGAAAAATGGAGATCTTGTGAGTGACTCCACAGAAACTTGTAAAAGGTGTTGCAGAGAAAGTGGCTGCAGTAGTTTGAGTGGAATGAAAAAGGTACTGAATGTTACTAATGCTTTTCTTCTGTCGAAATTACGTTGACTATGTTCTTTTGGATTAATGAAACAATGTCAGATGAGATTGATATTTATTCTGATTCTGTAGCAGATGAGACCAGAAGGCCTTGTAGGGAATCCGTCACGAGTCACGATTGTTAGTAGTTTATATAACTAGGAAGGCCTTGCTATTGTCTCTTAGATGAGACCAGACTAGTTGATGCTTATATTTTCTATCTGTAATTTTCTTTGACCACGACAAGATTATGTTTTTGGTTCGACATGTATGCAATTTAGATAGGTTTCTATGTGTATTTTGTTTCTTAAATCCTTCATCTAGAGAATGCAGTTCTGATTTTCCATTGTTTTTTCTTAGATTACCTTTCTTAATGTCGGATAATAGAAATTCAATGGTAAAACTTAAGCAGAATCCTGATTCAGTTTCTTTGTTGTCTGAACCGGAGTACATGTTATGGAGAGACTAAAAGAAAAGAGTATAAAATTTTTGGAGAAATGGACGTCAATTTTATTGAATATCAATTACAATCAATGAGACAGAAGCAAAGACAACAAATTGGAAAAGTATCCTTTGGAAACCCCAGGAACTTACAATTGCTGTTTCAAATATATTTAACATTGTCATTCCCCTGATACACAATTGAATTCATAAACGAAACAAAAAATTTGGCAGAGGGCATGTGCAGCGTCGTTCCCATTGCACTTGAGCATTGAAATTCTAAATCAACTCCTCCGCAGACGTTTCCTACTACCCTCCGACCAGCATTTGGCATGGACTATAGGACCCAACTGTGACCGATCCATCTCCGGCGCTGGCCCCTGAGGCGCATTCAAGTAAACAGCACCTTTATACATCCACTCATCTTTCTCATGACTATAAAACTCAATAAAAGCATCTGTGCATAAGGCACATTTACTTCGATCCTCGTCCGCAGGAACAACCATTTCTTCATCACTAGTCTTCCTTTTCTTTTCCGCCACGCCACTGGTGTCAGCAGCGCACAAAACTACACCAGAAGGTAATGCCTCAGCCTCAGCCTCTACATCTGTAACAATCCACATGCTTGTACTTGCATAAAAGTTACGAGAGGGCTTCTGCTTGCGGGTTTTGGACATCCGGTTCTTCTTGACATGCCAATCCATATGGCTGCTGTGCTATTCTTCACACTTGAACCGGAGGGCACAGCTTTTACATTGCCTTGGTAGACCACCCTCATACAAGCCGATTACCACAGATTCGCGACGCAGATTTAGATCAAGGCCGAAAAACTCACATCCTACCACAGCATCCTTCTCCTCTTTCAGTACCGGGCTTTGTTTCTTCAACGAAATGACACCTTGTGCCAAGAGAGAATCAATCAAACCAGGAACTACTACTGGAACATCAGCAGCAGCATTTTGAACAGGAAATGCATCTCGCTGTGGTACAAGAGGTAGAGAATTTAGTGAACTAGTACCTTCCAGTCCTCCTCTGCTTTGATTTTTCAATGAGATCACACATTGTGCCATTAAAGACCCAAGCAAACCAGAGGCTACTGGACCAGCACTGTTAACCAGAGATATGCCTTGCGGTGGTAGACGATGAGGGACAGAACTTGCTAAAGTAGAACCACCCTGCCCTTGAAAATTGTACCCACCACATGAATACAGTGGCACCAGGGTTTGTGGAGATAGGTAGAAATTTGGTCGAGGTGGAAGAAATTGGGGCTGAAAATGATAGACCAGTGGCACCTGGTTCCGGTGATTAGCCGGAAAAGGCATATAGCGTGGCTTACATGGACCTTGATTCTTGACAGAACCCATAGAATTCTTGATTGGTCCATAAGGATCTCTCTGGTTTCCGTAGACTTGCATCATCTTGAGAAATTGTGAAACAGGAAAGAGGAGTGGGATGTGGAAACTTACGCGAGGGGGTGTCTCTATTTATAAGGTTTGAGAATAGAAAACTAGATGAGGCGGTTGGGTTTCCGACTCTTTGGGGTTTCCCAATCCTTGTTGGTAAAGGATTTCGAATTTCTCAATCCTTGTTGGTAAAGGATTTGCCGAAAGAGGCAAGAGGTTTATATACACCAACGATAGCTGTAGCTATTTAGATCCTTAGTCTAAGCAATTACAATCAATTACATAATGAAGAGGAAGCTAAGATCAAGTAATTAGGGAATACTATAAATCTGGACATATATAGATGACTTGGATAGGATTAATTAAGTGGTTTAACATTAGATCACCAGGAGCTTAAACTAGTTAAACATGAGGACAAAGAAGATGGTGCATTGCATATGAATGCTGAAAGACAGAAGAAAGAGGACTTGTGATAAATGTTGACTACGTGTGTTACATTCTAAAACCTGGAGAAAGTATATATATGGGATATTAGATATGTTTTCCTGTGATCTTGCTTCAGTTCTAATTTTCTTTTTCAATATCTATGTAGGTTGAGTCTGAGAGTCTCGTTTTCAACAACAATCAAACCATATATTAGATCCCAGTAAACAAAGCTAGTATGGTATTTGTCCAAAAATGTATCACAAACTAGTAAACATTTAATTCCCAATTTGTCCAACTCCCCAGTACTCGGAACAAAACAAGTTCTATCCTAAGTAGCACCGATACGGGTACGAGTATCCGGATACGATACGGTGCGATACGTGGATACGACAAATCTTAAATGTTCTAGGATAATGATACGTCGATTAAATATTTTTTTAATTAATTAATTATATATATATATATATATATATATAATTATAAAAGAACCGTTGCTTTGCTGCCTCCCATCCATAGCCCCATTGTTTTCATCTATCGGATCTTCTCCTCTAGGACCAATTCTTTACTCATGGATACGCCCACTGTTTTCATCCATAACCCCATTGTTTTCATCTATAAGAGCTTCTCCTCTATCACTCTTGTTCCTGGACAACACAATTTTTTACTCAACCAATTCAATTTTCGATTATATTGAAAATTGAATGAACAATACATTATCCCCAACCCAGAAATCATATACCTAATCAAAAATACCATACCCAAAGATTGAATTCAGAAGAGAAGGAGAAGGAGAAGGATAATAGTCAGAATACCTCTGTGTTTGGGCGAAGTAGAAGAGCAGAAGAAAAACATATCGACGAAGCCTGGAGAATCACGATGGGTTTGGATTCTCCTTTATTTTTTAATTTTTCTTCTTCTATTCTTTAGGGTTAAAAAGTCTATTATGCCCCCGCGTACCCAATTTATTTACAAAAACACGTATCCAAAACAGATACCATCGAATCCAGTGCGTATCTAAACCTGAGTACGTTGGATACGCGTATCCAACCCATATCCGACCCGTATCCCGTATCGGTACGGGATTCGCTACCATTTTCACTTATCCGTGCATCCTAGGTTCTATCATACTCAAAGAATTTCATGCATAATATTCACAGAGCCAACAATTTCATTGTTATATCATGATTCCCTCTCATCAATGGTTTCTGGTATCTACTGTCCTTTGTTCTGCATTACAGAAGAAATTGCAATCTGAGATTATCAGATGAGGAGCTTAAGCTAGCAAGACATTCTGGTGCTTCCTAAACAAGCTTAATTCATATGTGAAACATCATGATAAAGAATATGCTACATTACGTGATTAGATTGCTGAGGTAACGCAACAACGGCATATAACAGTACAATGATTGGAGTACAACATACCGACACCTCATAAATCCTACGCTAGCTTGCAATGCACACTAATGATTGAACTGATCATCCAGCATCAGATTTAGTTCAATTGAGATTAACTCTCTGGGGGTTGCACAGAGCATGTGATTTTAGCTTTTCCAAAGTTCTCATCAATTGGTAGCGATTTCCAATACGAGCTCCGAAGATAGGAAGACTAGTACTTTTGTGGTTGCAATTTCCACCAAAACAAGCCACATTACAATGCTAACAACAATCAGTATGCTAATCACAATTTATCCAATTGCTTTACACCTTTTTCTGTGTCGGTTAAACTATAAATTAATCCTTTGCGAGTGTTGTAGACCTTCACCTGCAAAATCAGAAGGTAGAAAATGTTTCACCTCTTTTTTGTCAAAGACATCAAAAAAGTAACCCAACAACTCTTTTTGTGGTACCAACTGAACTGGCACATGATTAATTGAGGAATCTATGTTGCTTGCTCTTGCATCTCACTATTCAAAATAATTTTCCTAGTTCTAGTCACCTTTAGTTATTCATGACAAGTAAGAATGTAAACAGAAGCAGAGTGAAGTGCTACAATATGGTTTTATAATGAAAGAGATGCATGATTTCATGGTGTATATTTATGCAAGTAGAACTCCATAACTAAAGATCAATCCATGCTATTTATATGGAACTGAGAGGTGCTGATATATAACTATGGGCTTACCAGCTAATCTGTTAGAGCTCTTCAGCACCTCTTCCTCAGTCATGAACCTCATGAGGTCCTCCTCCTCAATGGACCTACTCAAATGAAGGCAAAATATATGTCAAAGGATCAAAACTGAAAAGGTGACCAGAATATCATTGAATACACGCGTTATTAATGTAGCATTTCTCACTTGGAACCAAGCAAAGAAACATTAAGGAAAATGTGGTAGGCAACAGCAGTTGCTTCCATCTCACTGGAAATCTCCTTGCTATTCTGTTCACCCCCTTAATCGTCCAACTCAGTACAGGAGAAGGTGGACAGCCATGCGGACCTAGGAACCGCATCCACCAATACCTCCATGGTCCTAGCTGAAACCTCTTCTATCTTCATTTTCAGAAGCTTTCCCATATCAATGTATTATTTCTCCTCTCCAGCTTTAGCCTTCTTTGGCCTCCTGAAGCTCATTAATTACCCATCCATCTCAATCTCAATCAGCAAAGACACAACAAAGAGTCAAAAGACACAGGAAAGAGGATATTGGTCAAGTCTTACATGTAGGGTATCAGGAAGCAATAATAGACAAAAGATAAACCAGTTTTGCAAAGAAGACGAAAAAAGCCAAATTAACATGCCAGAAGTGAAACATCAATTTCAGAAATGGATTACATAATAGGGTTGGATGAAATGGAAAACCAGAGTAGCATATTGAGGTTGATGATGCCTGCTGTTCAGAGACATTTGCAATATGAAGGTTTCACCGGCTGTTATATATGACCAACTATTGAGAGACTCAAACTTGGATAGCAATTGAGAAATAACTATGGTAGTAATGAAAAACCTTAAAATCCACACTGGAAAAACCTATCAAAATTTGAATGACTAAATATTAAGTATATATGTAGACTCAAAGAAATTGAATAACAAAGCAAAAGTTACCTTATGACGAAACAGGGAAGTGGGAAATACTGGTAAAGAGAGAAAATAGCTAATTCCACTACAGATTCAGTCAGGACCATCAAAAGCACACAAAAGGAAAAGAAAATTGACCAACCTAGTCCAACAGCAATAGAAAAGTTATTCGAATTTCAGAAGTGGGATTATCTTATAAAATAAGGACAAAGAATGTAGAAGCTAAGCTAGCTAGCTAGGACTCAATTGCAGCAAGCACCTAGAAATAATTCAAAGGTGCAGGCATGTAAGCACTTTTAAATTTACTACTAGAATTAAATTTAGAAGCACAGACAGTAAAAGAAGCAACATTAGAAGCTCTTTCTGGTACGTACCATTGGTCTAACAAAGGATATTCACAAGTTTTGCAACTGGCAAGTACTGGAGCTTAGAGCAACGAATCAGTGTCAGGTTTTTAAGAGACAACAGGTGTCAGACAGCTAAATGAGACTACTTCTTCACACACTTAAGCCGATTATCAAGCATCTCTGAGATGTGAGGCTTTCTAGAACACACTTCATTTGATTTGCAATCAGTCTTCTGCAATATAGAATACAAAGAAATTTTAAATTTAAGGCAATCCCGCTTGCAGAAATGACTCCAATTCTGAACAATTTCATATAGACATGATTTGAACAGATGAGAGAAGGATGTGCATCGGCCCTTGAATTGAACTTAATTTCGTACATATATACGTTTTCATCTCATTCAACTTAAGTGCATGCAGTCCTCCACCAGGAAAAAAAATTATCAAAATTAGTGCATCCAAAATCTTCTGTAACTTCGAAGGATTCAAGATCTACTGTTCCATGATGAGTACTCTGAGAACTTAAAGATTGAAAAAATTGAGAAAATAGTGGTGCATTAGTTTATTTAAGTAGCTAGCCTTAAAGCAGAAAAACACAGAAACTACCAAACTGCAAGGAGCTAGACGGAAGTTATTTTTGAATGCAGAGGAGTAACTTACCAACCAAACACGAGTCAGAACCATACTATCATACAATTACATAATTAGGTACAAAATCAAATGGCAAGCCAAGATATATAGACACATTAAAGGGTTACCAAACAGGACGACAGTTCAACACCACACCTCCTACTGCAATTTGCTTTGAAAACTTGATCTTGATTGTTTTAAGCATGGCTACCGCCTCTTGCATGTTTATCCTCTCTTCCGGTGATTCTGCTGAACAAGCAACAGCTACTCTCATAATAGATGATAAGCACTCCCTCTTGCTCACGAACTCATGATCCTCCTCGGTTCCAAGTAAAGTAGCATCCACAACATCAACTATCGCATTTGCAACTAGGTGATTTGCAACCCATTGACTTAATCTCATTTCCCCAATGAAGATCTCATCAGTTGGTTTCCTTCTTGTAAATGTTTCCATCACTACAATACCGAAACTATACACATCCCCTCTTCTGATCACTATTCCTTCCATTCCATACTCTGCGTTTATAAGATTGATTTAAAAACATAAAGAAAAAAATTACAAAAACTTTCATAACAAAGGACAATATAGAGAATTGAAAGATTACTAAAAGAGCACAACAGCTGGAGCAATATACCCAATTGTGGCCAGGGTCATGGTTTGAGTCATAGAATCTCCTCCACCCAAGAGTCTCGCAATACCAAAATCAGCAACATGTGCAACCATATCATCATCTAGTAAGATGTTGCTCGGCTTCAAATCGCAATGGACAATAGGTACTTCACAATCATGGTGAAGGTACTCCAATGCCGATGCAACATCTATCATTATATCCAACCTCTGTATTATGTTCAAAGAAGAATTCTGAGAATACAACCACTTCTCAAGGCTCCCATTAGGCATGTAATTCAATACAAGACCTTTGAAATCAATTTGACTACAACAACTGATGACTTTGACAAGATTTCTGTGACGAACATTACTTAGCATTTCACATTCAACCTCAAAACTTGCAAATGCCCCTTCTAAATCCAAATTGAAAACCTTTATTGCAACATCTGTCTCATCTGGAAATGTTCCGTTATATACTGAACCAAAAGCCCCAATACCAAGTAAGTTGCTTTCATTGAATCCATCTGTCGCACGTAGGAGCTCTTGGTATGAAACTCTTCTGTGTAAAACTTGAGGCATCAAGATAATATGTGTTGTAGCTATTGCATTATTTTTTCTACGTAACATCAACATCCAAATTATGGAGGTCGCAAGAAGCATTGCTGACAAGATCCCCGGAATAATAGATTTCAAGATAGATATACTCTTTTTCTTCTGCATGGTGAAACTTGAAAATGGGATGCACCACAGTTAAATTTAAGTACAAATTCCCAATATCACTGGGGATGTTACCTCTCAAGCTGCAATTTGCTAAATAAAGAGTTTGAAGTAATGCAGAGAAATTACTGAAGGGAATCGACAGCTTTGCATTTAATGGATTGCTTTCGAAGTCTAAAACCCTTAAATTTCTAAGATTTGGCAGACAAGAAAAAATATTAACTTCTGGAGAAGAGGTATCAATGGTCAAATTGTTGCTGAACAAATTGAGCTCTTCAAGGTTTGTCAAGAGGCACAGGGTGGTTGGAATATATCCAGAAAAAGAGTTACCTGCCAGTTCTAGAAGCCAAAGCTCAGAAGCATTGGAGATGGATTTGGGGATTACTCCACTGAGGTGATTCCTTGCGGCGTTAAACTCTTCTAGTTTTGGAAGCGCAAGGCCTATGTTTGCAGGGAGCACTATGCCAAAAAGTGCATCAGACGACAGAACTGTTCTGTCGTCTGAAGGAACTAAAATCTGTCGTCTAGTACGGTGTCGTGTCTTGGGGGTATCAGACGACAAAACACTTCTGTCGTCTGATTTTTCAGACGACAGAAACAAATAAAAGTCTTGTGTTGTCTGATGAGTTTTGCATTTCGGGACCAATGTGATATGTAGGTTTAAAAGCATTAACACAACAGTTTTGTGTGGTGTGAATGCCCATAAGTAAGAAATATGAAGACTCATATGTAGTGTCTTCTGGCATACAACAACAATTGAATGTTGCGTAAATTAACTTTAAACGACAATTATTTGTGGTCTTAAAGTGTTTCAGACTACAATTAAATGTTGGTCTAGGGTAGGTTTATATGACACTTGAGTGTTGTTTGAAAGGTTTTGAAACTATACCTATGTGATGTTGGAAAATGGTTAAGACAATATATATCATATTCTTTCTGTTATGTCAGTTTCATTACAATAACAATTTACTGTCGTTTGAGATTATTAACATGACAAATATTTGTGAATAATCAGGTGATGTTACATTGTGCAATTATGAGTACTATCCTTCTCCATCTCAGCTATCATCCTTTTTGTCTCGAATACATGTCCTAGTATGTATCAATAACGTTACAATGCTATGCAAGTATGAAGCCTTTGACGTTCACAGTATGAGCACCAACAATTGCCTCAACCATCAAGTTATCAAATCCATGCTTTTCATGGCTCATGAATGGACCCAATCCTCTAAGAAACCCTTTTTGCCTTAAAACATTGCTTTGGCTTCACCTTTGGACCTGCAAAGAAGAACCAGGGGAACGACAATGTAATAATAAACCATGAGAAATGATGGATGAGTTAAAACCAAGCCCCAACTTCATAATGTTCCTGGCTCAGCTCAGAAAGGAACCATTTGTGACATTAGCAAGTGAATTGATCTATATAAGGAATATAAGACTACTTAAGTGAATGTTAAGATCGTACCTTGGATGAGAGGTAAAAAGAAGAGATTTGAGGTGCATCTCCCAATGTCAGAGATATATACAGGAACATTACCATATAACTTACCTGATATGATATGTTAGGACAAGAAGAATTAAATGTCTATTTCACTATAAGGTCAAATATGGTAAAGTTTGCAGTATAGTCAAGATATCATGAAGAAATTTATTTCTAGCATGTTGCTTGAGTAACGTAAAAACATCTAAGTCTTGGACTTACTATTATGGTTATAACATCTGCAGTACTCTCTTATTAACTCTTCCTCAATTGAGCTTTCAACTGAAAATGAGAGACTCAGTTCCGAGACAGCACCATTGGCAACAGTTTTTTTATAAACATATTTGCTCCAGATCTCAATATCAAGTATCATTAGCATAAAAGTCGAAGAAAATCAATATATTTGCCCCATATTTGCATAAAATCTGAAATGCCCATAGGAAACAGCAATAATGCAATGCAGGATGTGCACTGCACAGTTTCAAACCTTTGCTAACTGAATAAAAGCCTTCTCCCAAGCCAGTGCCTTCCCGTTCTCATTTCCTACGTCATCAACTGCATTATTAATTGGGTAGGTGACTACAAATGCAGAAGACTGAAATTTGAAGATCACCATAGAATTAGCATATAGACAGATATTTGAAAGAAGGATGGACTATATACAGAATTACAGGTATCTAGGTTTGCCCCAAAAAGGGCAAATGAGGTGAGATCTCGCCTCTCCCGAATTTGTAATATTTTCTTTTATTAATAAATCTTTCTTTCAAAAAGAAAGGATGACCACATTACCTCATAATAGTTGTTTCCAGAGAATCCTCCCAAGGCAGTGCTTGGATCAAGTGGAGCCTAAAAGGCACTTAAACATGTATCTGCATAAGAATAATGTTGCAGGTGAAAACAAGGCGAGGTAACTAAATATACAATAATCAAGTAAAATGTCAAAAACCACAAGACAATATGAGCAAGAAACAAAGGAAATGGTTATTCTTCAGGAAGTTAACAATAAAAACCTGCATAATTACATAACCACTTCCCTATAAAGCCAAAATTAATGCATAAATCTCTTTCAGTATTTGATGCCTAAGCCACCATATACACTTAGTCAATTACTATATGCTTCCCAGCTTAAAGAAAAGTACGGTGCATCTATATAACATTTGAGTGATCAGATATACAGAAGTCACAGCCATGAAAATTTGTCTCTTTAAACAAACATCATCTTAAATAGTAGAGTTCCTGACCTGAAAAAGCTTGACATATGTTCCTGAATAAGAGATAGTTCGACCTCCCCTGTAACTTGAGGACCCACCTCATGCCCCTGATAATTACAAGGTAACTTTGATTAAACAAAGGTAACGGTATATGGAGTTCATGCATGGGATCAATTTTATGTTCTGAAGGATTTATGACCTGCATAGCAGAAGCCTCATTATTCTAATAGGGAAATGAGATTGGGTGTATTCATTGTCATGGAGTTTAAAATCTACTTATGCCATGTAAAAGGGAAATGCCAACCGCGCAGATGCGAAAACTACCAAGCCAGTAGCAATAATAGCATTCTGTGACAGGGCCATTAAGACTACCAAAGTAAAACTAAATATCTAGAATTAGACAAGAAACATCACAGTCAGGTTCTTGAATGATACTACTTGAAACATGAGATTATACTATTACGCACAATGCCATTTGGAATAACATGCTCTCTTCCAATAGTGAGAACAAGCATGTGTAAGAGTTTGAAAAATGGAAAGGTATAATTGATGATAAAGCTAGAAAAGAAATGTTCAGTCCACCGTACAAATGCAAGGCCTTGAACGGGAAAATGCTAGCTTGCTAAAGAGGCATAGCAAGTTTTTTATCTTTTAGAAAAGAAACATCTTCCACTGATAGAAGAAAAAAAGAAAAAAACTGGGGATAAGAAATTCACAGCATAAAAAGAACAAGATCAAATAATACAAGCAAGACAAGAAAGCCTAGGAAACACAAAACCAGAAAACTAAGCTATAGCAGCCTTCCAGTATTGAATAATAAAAGAGGGCAATGTTTGAATTCAGTAGAGATGGAAGCCCATTTGGATGATAAGAACCTAAGTCTCCCCCTAAGCTCCTCGACCACCATTCTTTTACTCCTCTCCATCAAAACAACCCAAACCATTCCCAAAACACAGCAGCCCCAAATAACTTTGGCCTTCTTCCCTTTACTCAAAGCAGAACAATGACCCATAAGAGACCAGCTAACTCTGTTGAAGCCACCCAGCTCACCCCAGCTTCCATAAACAACCTCTGCCAAAACAGATGCAACAGAACAGTGCACAATAACTTGACCTGTTCCCTGATTTTAACATAGAACAGACCAATGGGGGGAGAAACAACTTCCTCGGCTTCTTTCATTGAAGTATATCAAAAGTGTTCACTACCCCATAGAAATTTCAAATGGGATGGCTTCCCCAATCAAATAGAGGGTTCTTTGGCCCAAGCTTCAATTTTTATTTACAGGGTTAATTTCACAATGAATGTCCACTAATTGCTATTAATCATATCAGAACAGCAACTACAACAAGCTAGTTTCAACCCAATAAACTCATGCAGACAATCAAACAAGCTAGTTTCCAACCCAAGGTTTCAACATCCTTACTTACTAAACATACCAGTTACTGTTTGAAAAGAACTGAAGAACATACCAGTAAGGCGAAGTTGCTTAGATTGAATTAAGTCTATACAATCATGGAAAACAATACCCCAACACATGAATGCATTTCAATCTAAGGAAAACCACATCACTAATCTGAAAACAAACCCCTAAGACAAAATCCCAATACAGCTATATCCATTTCAATCACCCCATCCCCAAATAGAAGAAAAACCTAATCGAAATCAAACCCTAAAATCGAAATTTTGGATAATAAGCAAACCCAAAATTTGCAGATAAAACCCTAAATCGATCGAAGATTGAACCCAATCGAAACCCTAAACTAAAAAAAACGATTGAAACCCGAAATTGCTTACCAATATCCGAATCGAAGCTCTACTGGTTACTGGAGAGCTCCATTAATCCGGACGCGAAAGATGAAGCAGAGACCAAGGAGAAGAAGGAGAGACTGAGAAGAACAATCGAGAGAGTGAGAAGATGAAGGAGAGAGTGGGAAACGAGATATGAGAGAGCTGACTGAGAAGGAGAGAGCGAGGATGGTGTTTGAGTTTTCGCGGGTTCTAGGTCTAGCTGAGAGAGCTGATCGAGTGAGAAGAACAGAAAATGACTTAATTGCGAGGGACCTATGTCAAAAGGCAAAAGTCAAAATAACTTAGAAAATTTTAAAACAACCTCCACACTTAGACAACATTTAAATGTTGTCTGAATGTACAGCATTTTCCAGTCAACTAGGGCTTGGCAATTTGAGAGGGAAAAGTACTAGATCAATTTTTGGATATCCCTCCAAATTTGAGATAGGAAATCACCATCTTCTACAACGACAAAAATGTGTTGTCTGAATACTGACTATTTTTCCAAATTTAACGAGTATGGTTTTAGTCTATATTCAGATAACACAAAAAAAAATTCTGTCGTCTAAAAAACTCAGACGACAGAAAACAATGTTTCTGTCGTCTGAAGTGTGTCGTCTGATGGACTTTTTGGCATAGTGGAGGCTGCCTGAGAGCTGATTGAAGTTGAGACCTAATGATGTTATTGTGGAGATATTGAAGATTGAGGATGGGACATGGCCATTTAGATTATTATCACCGAGCGACAATTTCTCTAAATTTGGAAGATAACCAATCTCACATGGTATAGGACCTGCAACAGTTACATCAACACCCTGGCATTATTCCATATACTAGAAAAACCACGTGAGAACATTTTTATTTTTTATTTTATTTTTATTTCTTGCTTTTCTTTTTCTGAACATGGAAAAGTGAGCAGAGAGATAAAATTGAGAGAGAAAAAATAGGGGGAGAAGAGAAAATAAATAGTTATAAAATTCAATTAGGAAATTAGTATCGTTGCTTTATAAATTTTAATCAACAAAATTGATGGAAGTCATACCTTCAAAATTATTACCACTAAGGTAGATCTTCTTCAACATTGTTAGGCTCCCAATTTCTCTGGATATTCTACCTGTTAATAACTACTTATTAGATATCGATCTCCTTACGTTAACAAGCTAGGGTGTCAATGATATATAGTTGAGAAAACTTCTAATCATTACCACACATTT
>BDJD01004542.1:142520-158270 GCA_002564525.1 Rosa multiflora
ATATTCAAGGCAAGATTTGAAGCAGCCAGAGAATGGAAATTTCCTCTTAGGACGAGTGTCCAAAGAGAAAATTTGGGGGCATTGTGGGAGTGGGAAAAATGGGCCTGCAATTAAGGCGATTAACTCCACAGTTAGTATGGCGTTAAATTTCAGTCATGAATGCGGCGATTATTACGACAATACCTACGCACAATGATTATGATTATAAGTGGGTAATGAATGACTATCATAAATACGCAATGAATGACGGTAGTAAGTACGCAATGATTAGCTGTTATTAGTGCAGCAATAATTGTCATTATAAGTGTGTAAATAAATGCAGCCATTAAAGCAGAAATAATGGCGGCTTGTTCCTGAAGTAAGTCATCTCCTATATAAAGGAGGCTCGACGTCCAGGTAATCCATCGAATTCCAATTATCTCTACTCCACAATTCAGAAACGTACTAACTTAGGCATCAGAGAGTTTTCTGCAGGTACCCCCCCCTTCTCCTCGAGCTGACGGTCAAACTCTAGGTCAACGCTAGAGGGAAGCTTCTCGATTGTTCCCAAGTCAGCTCCCGCTCCAGTCCGCATTAATTGTTGGGTCAAGCTCCTCTACGGAATTTTTCACCTCCAACAGGTGTCAAGCATATTTCATTGAGAAAACTTATGATCATTATAGCACATTGGTTACTTGAGAATAAATCATGATCTATAGGAAGAAAATAAAAGGATTATTGAATATATGAAGTTGACATTACGAATACCTATTAAATAGTTCAAGCTAAGATCAGTTGTTTTTATTTGGGTCAAGTGACCAATATTAATGAATTTTCCATACTATATAATAAAAAAGAGTTGTTTACGTTGCCACCATTTAGATGGAAGTGGACTATCAAGCTGGTTGTAAGAAAAATCCAACTTTTGGATGCTAGGAAGATGTTGACATGCATTTATTGTCCGGAAGACTTCTAGTCAAGTTGCTTTCATATAGACTCAAAATAATCAAAGAAGACATGTTGAAGACAACCACATGAATAGACCATTTTAAGGCAATGAGGTTCATTAACAACTTCTCTAGTTGATCTAGAGCACCAATCTCATTTGGTATTTCTTAAAAATTAAACAATTATACATTATAATTGATCGTCTGCATATGTATGGTGATTATCTCTTTAACTAATTCAACAAAACCAATTTGCGACATACCTATGTAAAACAGGTGTAAATTTGTCTAAATCATGCATGATGGAACAATATAACATTATTATCAAAATATAAAATGACCATATATATCATCTTTTGGATTGATAATTCTATGAACCGGTTTATAAATATATGGACTAAATATTGTTTAGTCCTTGAACTTTTGCCCTAAAAATTTCGGACTAATACGTCCTTGCCGTTACTTTCCTTCCAAAATCTCGGTTAAATAGATGATGTGGCAATTTTTTGGGGCCAAAATGTCTATTCTACCCTTATTTTTTTATTTAATTTATATTTTCTCTCTGTTTTTTTTTTCTTTTTTTCTTTTCTCTTTTTCTGTTTGTTTTTATTTATTTATTTATTTTTTATTCTTTTTATCTCTTGTAACGTCCTAAACCAGAATTTACTGATTTACTAATCATTAGGACGGTAAACGACATTTACTTTCACTTTTACTGTCATTTCAGTACTTTTAGGGGGCCCTAAAATATGACTTTTTGTTCGGGTCAAAAATTTGAGAAAATTTCCTTCATGGAAGTTGTAGAGGACGTTAAACTGAGCCCGTGCATATGTGGTACGTAAAAATCAGAATTTGTATGTGAAAGTTATAAGCGAAAGATTAAAGTTACTGTTTACTGTTACTGTTCATGGTAACTTTCTATAAATAGCCAAGTTACTGTGGTAAGCTTCCATTTTTGGAAACCTACCGGGCTTTTCTCTCTCGTCTCCCCCGACCCTTTCTTCCTCTTCGGCCGATTTCTTCTTCCTCCGAATTCTTCCTTCTCCGGCAGACCCACGATGGAATCTGGGCACCGGCAAGGTCGCCTCTTCGTCCTTGTCACGCCTGTGGTGGTGTTTTGCGGTGGCTCAGCCGGTGGAGCTCGGAATTGAGCAGTGAAGTTCCCTGTAGCAGTGCCACTATTTGCAGTGTGGAGGTCGAATCGACGATTTCAAATTCTAGGGTTCTTGGGTTTTTCTGGAAAAATTTCACCGGCCAATTTGGAGCCCTTCAAGGTAAAATTGGAACTTGTTGTAGTTATGAAAAATGTTGGGTCTGTTGTGTAGGTGGTGATGCCAAAATTTGGTGGCCGCCGGCGCGTGGGGCCCACGCGCTGCCACTGTTAGTGGCTCGTGGAGGCATGTAGGGCAGTGTTTTAATTTCGGTTTTTAGCCCGTTAGATTGTATATATATTGTAGAGCTTGTATGTGAAGTTTGGTGAATTTTGGAGAAGTTTGCAATTGTTTGTGAATTTTCGAAGTTTGGAGTTTGTGATTGAATTGTGGGAAATCCGGCCATCAGATTTCCCTCGTTTTCGTTGTGGAATATGTTAAATGGGGAATTGGTGTTGTGGGAGAGATTTGGGTTGAATTTGAGAAGTAATGGAGATAGGGATTTTCAGGTTTCGTTTAGGTTCGTAATTATTTTATCGGATTGCCGTTTACGGAAATATAATTGTGTACAGGGCAATGCCGCGAGCTACGGTTAAATGAAGGAACTCGCTTGCGTGGTCGCCCAATAGTACTGTGAGTGGTCCTTTGCTTTTAAATATGGATGCATGCAATTGTTGATTTGTCTTGATTTGATTTGGGAAATGAATTAGTGACTTAAATCATTGTTTTAATTTATCGAGCATATTAAATGGATTTAAATATTTTATTACTATGTCAATTGGATTTTCGAATTAAAGTTGTTATGCTCGATTTTGAAATTGTGATTTATGTTAAATTTCATTGAAGTAATTTTCCGAGGTGATTTCCGGAATTAAGTATATTGCTATTCGTTGATTTGAGATTTTTGGAAAGATTTTCGAAATGGGATTTCGATGAAGTTATTTCCTATTTGTTTTTCGACTTTCAGTTTTGGCATTGGGAATGCCTTACTGATAATCTAATTATTCTTTTAGCGTGTGGGACACGTTGTTGACTTATGTGACTTTTTACGAGAATTTCCGGGTACGGTTTGGAATCGTACCCGTGTTTTCTTTATTCGCGGGACTTATGGGGAAGCCTTTTAGATTTACTGGATTTTAATGGTTTTTAACCACCATACCTGGGTCGCTATATTTTATTGCTAGCTAGCCTATTAGTACTCCTCCCTGCTTACTATGTGTTCGTGGGTGAGTAAGAGCAGAGCATGAGATGCTCCAGAGTGTGGGACACTCCGACCCGAGCCTGGGAGGCTCCCTTCTTTCGTATGGTGATACTTCTTCCCCATATCTTATCGTTGCTTGACTAGCGGGGCTAGTCCGATTTTCACTGTAGCAAACAAGGCTGGTCTTATCTTTTTGAGAAACGAGATTTCGGTTTTACTATCTATATTTCGAATGTTGTGACCAGTGAGGCTAGTCAGTTTACCGTTTTGAAATTCTTGAATTTAAAGCTGAATGTGTTTTATAATTGTTGCATGCATCGGTTTTTAAAGAGAATAAACGTGAGAAATTATGAAATCCTTTTTCTTTTAAATTGTTTATTTTTGTCCACTCACGCTAACGTTTTTCGTCTACTTTCCCCTGGGCCTTTCGGTTTCTAATGCCCAGTTTGCAGGCGAATTAGTGGAGGTCGGGCGTACATGACATAGTTGTCACTTCTTCCGCAGTGTAGGATCCCTTGATCCTTTACTCTTCTTTTTATATCCCTGTGTATAGTAGTATTGCTCTGATAACCTTTGGGATTAGTATTGTTGAGTTTTATGTTTTGTGAAAGTGGAGTTATTGGTAATTGGGAGCAGGGTGGCTCCAGGAGTATAAGATTGGTTTGCTTGAAGTGTTTTTGTGTGTTTTACAGGTTTTTGGGTAGTCCATTTTAGGGGTGACTCTGCCGAATTTTTAGTAGAGCTATCCCTAAGGTGGGCCCCACAGGGCCACCTCGGATTTCAGGGTGAAATTCGGGGCGGGTCCTGTCATCTCTTCTCTTCACACGCCTCACCTGAAACCACTCACCAAACTCCAGAAGCCTCAGCCAAACACCACCAAACTCCAAACAGCGTTGGCGGAGGAGTACTCTACGGTGGAGCAGCTGTTTGGAGCTCTGATTCGAACTCGAAATCGAGGCCGAGAGAGAAAATGATCCGATCTGGGGAGAAGATGATCCAATCTAGGGAGAAGACGATGAACGTCGGCTAGTGGGGTTAGGGATGGTTTAGCGTTCGAACCACCTCGACGTCGCCGACGTCCCTTTGGATTCGGTTTGGTCGCTCGTCGACCCTGGAGCGAAAATCGAAGCCGAAATTCTCCGACGGTTTCTAGGCTTTTTCCGGCAACTCCGGCCGAAATCGGTAGTGCATCAGGTGAGAAAATTCATCTACTCTTCATGCTCTGCACATTGATGTGCTTGATTTTGATTATAGTTGAGTTTTGATGGAATTGATGTTTTGGGTGTTATCGGCTTCGTCGGAGTTCACCATCCACAACGGCTTCTCTGGTCTTATGGTTTTGATTTCGAAGCTAATGTTTGTCCTAGAGAAAATTTGGCGCTCAGTGATGCTTAATTCTGGGCTTTCTGAAGTGGATGCAAACTGAGCGTGGGTGGAGATGAACCGAGCTTTGTCTTCCAACCATGGCAATTGAGTTCTGAGCACTTGTGGTCGAAAATGATTTCAGAATGCTCAGACTTGTGGAGTGATAATTAGAATTAACTGAATTGAGTTTGGTTTAGTTTGGTTGAAATCTCTCTGATTATTAAAGCATGATTGTTCGATTGAAAGTTGAGTGGTGAATTGATAAGGTTGATATTCTGTTTGTGTTTTCTTTGTTTATAGAGGTGCTGATGCAGGTGGCTAATGGGGAGGGCGGTGTCTGGGACGCCGCATAGGATGCCATAGGGGGTGGAGGAGGAGACGGTGGAGGTTTCATGGGGCTAGAAGAATAGAAACAGAAAAGAAAAAAAGAAAAAAAAAAGAGAAAATATAAATTAAATAAAAAAGTGAGGGTAGAATAGACATTTTGGCCCCAAAAAATTGTCACGTCATCGATTTAACCGAGATTTTGGATGGAAAGTAATGGCAAAGACCTATTGGTCCGAAATTTAAGAGTACATGGACTAAATGTGTGAAATTAGAAGGCCAGGGACTCAAGTGTTTTTAGGGCAAAAGTTCAAGGACTAAACAGTATTTAGTCCCAAAAATATATAATGGTAATTAAGTATATGAAATTGAGATTATGAATACCTGTCAAGCTATTGGTGTCAAGCCAAATCTCCTTTATCCGGGTTAAGTTCCCAATATCTTTGGGTATGATTCCACTAAACCTGTTATCCCACAACTTCAAAGTAAGAAGTTGTTTGCATTGCCATAACTTGGATGGAAGTGGACCTTCAAACTGATTGACACCCAAGTTCAACTCTTGGATATTTGGAAGATGTTGACATATATTGTTGGAAATTCTACCACTCAACTTGTTTCCATAGAAATTTACAGTAGTCAAAGATGACATATTGAAGACACCCATCGGAATAAGCCCTTTTAAGGCATTTTCTTGCACAAGCAACTCTTCTAGCTGATTCAAGGTGCCGATCTCATTTGGAATCTCTGAAAAATCAACACACTCTAGCTTATACAAGATATATGATATACTCTATACTATTTCACAAAAATAAAATAAAAAATTAAATATGGGACAAGTAGGGTAACTAATATCTATTTAAATCAACAAAACCGATAGATGTCATACCTTTAAAATTATTACTATCAAAGTAGATTGCCTTCAACGTTGTTAGGTTCCTAATTTCTCTGGGGATTCTACCTGTTAATAATTATTAATAAGATATTTGCTTACCTTAACAATCTAGGTTGTCAAACATATGTAATTGAGAACACTTATAATCTTTACCACACATTGATTACTTAGGAATACATCATGATATATAGGAACAAAATAAAATAATTATTGCATATATGTCAAATTGTTCGAGTTAAGATCAATCGTCTTTATCTGGGTTACGTGGCCAATATTGATGGATATCCTTCCACTTAAATTGTTATGTGATAATTGTAATAAAGTTGTTTACATAATATTGCGAGCATTTGGATGTAAGTGGACAGTCAAGTTGGTTATAAGAGTAATCCAACTTTTGAATGCTCAGAATGTTGCTATATAGTGTTCAGAAGTCTTCCAGTCAAGCTGTTTTCATATAGACTCAAAAATAATCAAAGAAGACATTTTGAAGACAACCATAGTAATTAATAGGCCCTTTTAAGGCAATGAAATTCACTGACAACTTCTTTAATTGATTTAAAGCACCAATCTTATTTTGTATTTCGTAAAACTTAACAATTATATATTATAGTTGATCATCTGCACACAAGATGTCTGATTGAAGTTTCAAGTGTAGAGCATATGCACAACTATTATCTCTTTAACTAATTCAACCAAACCGATTTGTAACATACCTATAAAATTGTTACCATCAAGGTATATCTCCTACAATGTTGTTAGGTTTCCAATTTCTCTTGCTATGCAATAATTATTAATTAGTGTATCTTATACCTTAACATGCTATGGTGTTGATAGATTAGGGTTCTAGATAATTTGTTGGTATGTATTTTAGTTCGTACCTGAGAGTTGGTTATAACTCAGATCAATTTCTTGCAAAGCAGATAAGTTGAAAATGATAGCTGGTATGGAACCTGAAAATTGATTACCAAACAACCTGAAACCTTGAAGTTTGGACAAGGACACAAACCATGACGGTATCACTCCCATAAACTTGTTGTATCCCAAGTTAATGATCTTCAACCGGCGCAGGCGAGCCAACTCGTGAGGCAAGGTACCCTGGAAACTATTATTTTGGATGTCCAGATCAACAAGCAATGATAAGTTGCCTAGCTCAGGAGGAATGGTGCCAACAAGACCAAAATAAGAGAGGTTCAACTTTGCGACTCGATGATGGCGTGCCCCACAAATGACGCCAACCCAGTTGCAAACAGGGGTGGTTGTTGACCAATTGGTAAAGATCATGTTTTGAGGGTCACTGGTGATATGGGCTTTTAGAGTAAGAAGAGCAGACCGGTCTATGGTGGTGTTAAGGTTGGTTTGTGCTGCCGTAGTCAAGCAGCTAGCCGCCTCACAACAGATCAAGTATACTAGGAAGAACCAAGTAACTCTCTCCATTGTTTGAATAATCGATATGCAAAGTGTGTGGAATTTTTCACAGAGGAGAGTTACAAGAGAAACTAGCTGGAGAGATAGTTTAATATATACACACACGCTACTAATTCAGAGAGGTTGCTTACTTTTCGATCAACATATGCAGACTCATAGCACGTCCAAAGACTTGACTACCACACAAACAAATATGATTGATAAGGAAATGTGTGGATCAAAATGTTAATGGATAGAATAATCAATTCAACGGAAGATTGACAAGGAAATGTGTGGATCAAATGGATGGAATCGTCAATCCATGAGAAGATTCATAGTAGCTAAACTTCATTGTTGGAGAGTGATGGAAGAGCGTGAAAGAGAATCTCAAAGACTTGAACAACAAATGAACCCATGTAGGTAGACTTCAGTGCTCTTCTTTGTTGATCAATCGCAGAGAAGTTTCTCCTTAGACGGCCTCTTGAGACCAAGTTTTGTAGTGATTTAGTTTTCTTTTCTTATTTTCTTTTTTCTGTCTTTCTTTCTTTTCAGACTTTTGAGAAATATATCATTAAAAGTAATAGCCTTTACAATCACTATCTAATCAAAATTGCTTGCACACAGTGCTTATGTGTATTCTTTATGTACATAAAAGACTTGTATTTACAAACTCCAAAAGGAAAGTCATCCATATAATGTAACATCGTTTGCATCCAGCTCCAGATGTCAGCTAAGGTGATGATACTAACCACCACAGTAAAACGAGTTCCAAATGAAGCATTCACCATCGGCAAATCCCAGGTGCCTCCATACGACTTTGAGCAAGTACTTCCTCATACTTAGTAGCATACACAAAACCCCATAATTGCATTACACAAACATAAATCAAATGACTAACACTTTTTATTTTTCTTTCGAGCCAAAGATCACTGAGTTTATATTATAAATGCACATTCATATTTATGGGTCTAAGCGTGCCCTGGAAGGGGTGTGGGTGTCTCTGTGTCTATCAAAGAGAGAAAGAGAGACATTGTGCACACCTCTACTTCTTTTAGAAAATTACAAACAAGTGTCATTTTGAGACTTATATTAGCCATAAGGCCACCTAAATTGTTTTGTGCACATAAGGCCACTTGCCTTTTTAAATTATTTTTTCTCTGTCCATTTTACCCTTCTACCTAAGAAAACTAACCGCCTGGTTTCTTTATCAACCTAACGTACGACCTGAACGGCGAGAGGTCTCATCGTTCCAAGCACAGGGTTTAGGGTTTTATTTTAGGGTTACCTTAGGTTTCTTTATCAACCTAAGGTACGACCTGAACGGCAAGAGGTCTCAGCGTTCCAAGCACATGGTTTAGGGTTTTATTTTAGGGTTTAGGGTTTAGGGTTTATTTTTGTTGGGTTTAGGGTTTAGGGTTTAGGGTTTTAGGGTTTAGGGTTTAGGGTTTATGATGGTTTTATTTTTGTTGGGTTTAGGGTTAGGGTAGGGTTTAGGGTTTTTATTTTTGTTGGGTTTAGGGTTTAGGGTATAAAGGATGATTGTTAACTTTTTACTCTAGTGGCGTTTATGTAAATATATTAATTTTTATATCCAAAATTTAATACCTTTTTTTATTCTAGTGGCCTTATGAGGGAAAAAAATAGTTGGTGGCCTTATGGCTAAAAGAACATTCAAATATGCACTTATATGTAATTAACCCTATAAACTTTTGATTGGAACAAAAGTTTAATAGACAATTATAATTTGCTGTCAACACTCTGATATTTCAGAAACTGACCCATTATGTCTATAAATTGTAGCTCACTGGTTTCAACTATTTGCCTAAATGACACTTCCATAGTTTGATTAAACTACAGCAACATTCTAGTCAACAATTAATATGATTAATTAGCTTTTCAATCTATTACTTCATGATTGACAGAAGGCAATGATGTCTGTTTGTTGCTTTCTTTCTAAAGATGGTAGCAAGTGTTTGGTTAAAATACCTAAAAGAAGTAATAAACGGTCATGACCTTGATATAATTGGAAATGATGTTTGTTGTATATATGCAGCATATATCATTTTGAACAACTTCTAAGTGAAAGTGATCACAGCTGCACAGAACTCATTGGCTGATATTAATTATTCACTACATATTGAACTACTTTTGTTGGGCACATGCAACTTGGTCAAATGTTAGAAAGGCAAAACTCTGAGATTAACAACAAGCTTAAAATGTTTTGAGGCATGTCATATGTAGGCATAGAATTATAAGAACACGAGAAGAGATATGTAGGATCCAGGAAATGTTACCTAGAAAGGAGGTCCGAAAACTGAAATTTCAAAACCAGACTGTGCAGAAGCTATAGAAACTAATTGACATATTATAGCAACCCAGGAAATATCAGATGCTCTGGATCACCCAAATTTAAAAGCACAGCCTGGAATGCAGCAACTACTTTTGGATCTGACACTGCTTGGTCTATCTTACTGATACTCCAAGGGTTCTTGTACCTGTAGTCAACAATTACAATCCTTTAATCACTCGAGCAACCAAATAACACCAGAGAGTAAAATAATAAGGGGAAGAAGAAAAAAGAATGAACATAGTGGGAGGAATAAGATACAAGTATAGCAAAGCCCGTAATTTTAAAACGAATGAAAAAAGAGTGGGTACTGACTCTCTTGGTCCAATTCAATGGCCTTGTACTGGACTCCTAATTTTAGAACGAAGAGCTGCTTCATGCAAACACAGGGAGGACAAAGCTTGTTGCTACGAAACAAAATCTTATTGTCAAATTTCCAAATTGGTTCAAAACGATCGACAATTCTATATATATAGACACACAGAAGAAGAGATGAAAAGGTAGAGAGAACCTGAAGATGACTACCGGATTGGACGAGACGAGCTCCTTCACCTTGCCCAACGCCATTTCGAAAACGACGACGCTTTCGATTTCGAAACCCTAAATCCCCAAATTGCTCCCGATTCTGTGATCTCTGTTGGGTGTAGATCCGGACTCGCAGTAGGAAGCATGTGGTGCTGACTTTCTATATCGTTGGATGACGCAGCCTGGGTCAACTAATTGGAGGCCGAAGAGTCCATTGGTAGTGGCGATGTCGCCGGATGATGCTCAGAGGTAGAAGATGGAGAATTGAGAAACCAGATCTACTTTCTCTCTCTTCGTAGTTCGTACTGTCTTCTCTCATCTCTACGCTTCAATTTCTAAAGAACTTGACTTGAACCGGCTTTGGTTGTTGGTTTGTAGACCGATATGGAAGACCAACGAGGGTGGAAGAGCATCGAAGAAGAGGTGCTGCTAGGTTTGGGTCTGGGAGATGGAAAATGAGTTTTCTGATTTTTTTTTCACCAAGTGTGGGAAAGCACGGGGCCGGGTCGAGGTCTATTAAAAGATAGATAAGTTTTAGTTCAGCCAAAAAGAGGTTTTTGTCCACACAAGAAGAAATAATTTCTTCATTTACTCAGACAACAGAATTCTGTTGTCTGAGTTTTCTAAATTACAACAAAATTGAAAAAATTGATCTAGTATTGATTTTGATACTATTTAGACAACAGAAATAGTTAAAACTGTCGTCTAAAGACGTTCAAAAAAATCAGACAACAGAAAAAACCTCTTCTGTCGTCTGAGGGGTATGGTTTGAAGCATTTTTTGGCATAGTGTGGTTTGAATCCATTAGTTTTCTTTTTTACTGTAGGCGCTTTCTTGTCCTTCAGTATATTTTTCATAGAATCCAGCGTTTTTTGCTGTTCATTGATTTTTCTACTGACGACTGTCAGCTTTTCTTCTTCTGTTTTCGGAAGTTCCTTGATATAATCAAGTTTGTTTTCCAATCTTTCCAATTGGTGGATTATAGAAGGTAATTTTTCTAGATGAGTTTGACATCTAGATACTTCTAGTAACAGCTTCTGATATTTCTCATCAGAAGATTTCAGTAGAGAATTTATTTTCTCTAATAACAATTCTGACATTGTCCCCATTAAGGAGGGGTTCTCCTTGAGCTATTTTACAAGCTCTGATACCAGTGGATTGCTGATCTAACCAATGCTCAAATAATCAAGAGGTTTTGTTCCTCTTCAAGAACATACAAGAGATTATCAATTTCTTGTTCTATTTTATAGATTCTAGTCTAAAGTCTATAAATGATATCCCAATAGTTAGGTGATTCCCTATTAAGACTATCTCTATAGGTTCTCAGCTTTCTCAATTTTTCTTTCTCTTTTTGCAATTCTTTGCTAGTATTTTTACAGATAGCTACTAATTCAAGTCTGTCAACGATCGAAATTATGAATAGTAAATCGTACTGCTTACCTTTGAAATAGAGGATGAATTCTATCACACTTCTGTTTAAACAAATAATTTTAAGAATGGGCCCACCACGTTTCATCAAATGTACAAAAATATAAAACATATTATAAACTAATGTAAAAGAACGACAGAAGGGTACTGATGGAAAGAAAAAGCGAAGTTTGTGTAATTAAGAAAGAAAGAGACAGCTGGCTGGGTGAAAAGGAACAAAAATGATTTGTTGGGGTTTTTGGGAAGTATTTTGATAGAATCAGGGTGTATGAGCATTAACCCTATAAAAAATTGTTTTAAAAACAAAAATACTGCTTGTACTTACATGAGCATTTGCAAGTATAATTAGCTATAATGAGCCACGCTCATACTACCGCCAGCGGTACCAACTCCCGCCAAAGGAATGACCTACGGAAACACAGCCAAGCAGGCTACCGTCTGAGCCTCATAGTCTATTCCAGGGCGTTGTGAGAAACCTTGCGCCATACGGTGGGTTTTGTATCTAACAACCTCATTTTTCTCATTAAGATTTCTAACAAAGACGGCCAACAGATTTTATACTTGGGGGTGTCAGCGTTATAGGCCCAAATACCTGTCTCTTTGCTAGTGAATCCAATTAAGCCTGGATCGCTTCTTTCTATTTAGGCCAATCCGCTCTTCATTGACATTCTTCAACAGAGCGAGGTTCGATATCATCATGTTCTATAATTCCTTGAGCAATAGAATATGCAAAGGCATAATCAAGGATAATAGAATCTCTATTCAACGTTTCATGTACACTAGTGTAATTCATGGAGATCTCTCTATTCTCTTAAATTGGTTCTAACATTGAAGTGTCCCCCAATGATGTCTCTTGGACATAACCATAATCCAGAATATTCTCATGAGATGGATTACTTATATCGATGATTAATGGATCATTTTGTGCCAAACTCGCTTTCTTTTTTGGGTGAGAATCCATCGAACCTTTGGGCCTTCGGTGCCTCCTGGCGGAGACTGGCCTAAGGCACAACGCCATCACCATTGTGGGAAGTGGCGCCGTGCCCAATAACGCTTGGGACGACGCCATGTCCTATATTTTGAGGGACATCAATCCTTGCAGGCACCTTTGTAGCAGGTGTGTGTGATCTCGTCACTTTAGCGATATCAGAAAACGCATCAGGCATCGAATCTTCTACATTCTGAAGATCGAGAATTCTCTGCCCTTCAATGTCGGACTGTGCGATTCGGGGATCAAGATAAGACAAAGTGGGGACAGACCACGACAATTATGTGGTTCCTGTTGAACATTTGTGTTCTTATCTCCCCCTAATGACGGGAAGACTTTCTCATCAAAGTGACAATCAACAAATCTAGCGGTAAAGAGATCGCCTGTCAAGGGTTCCAAGTAGCAGATAATAGTTGGAGAGTCATATCCAACATAAATGCCTAATCATCTTTGAGGACCCATTTTGTTGCGCTGTGGCAGCGTAATTGGCACATAAACTGCACACCCAAATATGCTTAAGTGTGAGACATCAGGCTCATACCCATTCACCATCTGGGACGCAGATAAGGGTTGAGTGGTAGTGGGCCTCAGACGAATGAGCATAGTTGCATGTAATATTGCATAGCCCCATGCAGAAACAGTGAGATTGGTGCGCATAACCAATGCTCTAGCAACCATTTGAAGTCGTTTAACGGCAGCTTCTGCAAGACCATTTTGGGTGTGAACATGAGGAACTGGATGTTCAACTTCAATCCCAATGGACATGTAATAATCATTAAAAGTTTTTGATGTAAACTCCCCAGCATTGTGAAGACGTATTGATTTAATAGGATGATCAGAGTGGTGAGCCCTTAACTTAATGATTTGTGCTAGGAGTTTAGCAAATGCAGCATTCCTTGTTGACAAAAGCATGACATGTGACCAGCCACTACTAAAATAACTTAATCACACAACAGTCATCATGAGTTTTTGCTGTCGTATGAGTTAGTCAGATGACAGATTTTTAAACCTATCGTTTCACCCCTACTCATCCAATACATCATCATTTAGTAAATTTGTAAGATTTCTGACAACACTAACAAAGACATCTGTTGTCTGAAAAACTACAAAAAACAAACAGAAAATTAATTTACATTTATTTTTTTCCATTCAAAGCACTCAAAACCTAGCCGATCTGAAATCGTGTTCCCTCCCTTGGCTAAAAAACTTGGGTCACTCTCCCTCCCAAATCGCTTTTAGTCACCATGGCTCTCACCCTCTCACCCTCATTGACCCTTCTTCTTCTTCCTCCCAGCTGCCGCGTCTTCAGCTTTGAGATGCGCCACCGCTTCTCCGACCCCGTCAAGTAGTGGTCGGAGGCTGCCGGAAAGCTCTCTCCGGCCGGCGGCACCAACCTCCTCGAGAAGGGCAGCCTCGCTTTCTCCGACGGCAACTCCACTTTTCAGATCACCTCTTTGAGATAGTACGTTTTTCTTCTCTCAAAGTTTCCACTTTTAGTTTCATTTTCTCAAAATTTCCATTTTTAGATTTTGGGATTCTTGAAAATTAGGGATTTGATTTGATGTTTTGTTTTGGGTAGTTCGCATTATACGACGGTGCAATTGGGGACGCCGGGAATAAAGTTTATGATGGCGCTTGATACTGGGAGTGACCTGTTTTGGGTGTCTTGTGAAAGAACAGCTTATGCTCCTGTAAGTTTAGGTTGGGTTCTTTTTCTTTCTTCAATTCTGTTAATGTGAAGAAAACGTGTATCTATTGCTAATTGGATAGTGGAATTGTGGGGTTTGAAGTAGTGTTGATGAGAATGTCATTAGTATTTTGGGGGTCTTTTCGGTTTGATTATGCAGATTCTTGTCAAGGTTAACAAGAAAATATGACCTTTATTTGAAACTGATCATGAACTTAGGAAGAGGAAGCTATGCATTTATTTCTGTATCTTAAGGTTTGACCCTCGGTATTTTGTTGTACTGTTAGCTTTGAGGACAAGAATGGAGGCATTGGTGTTTTAATGCATTCATGCACTATTGTTTCTGGCTTTTGCATGTAGTACTTGAGTAATTAGGTGCTATTTACTGTGGCAGAATTTCGAGGTCAGCAAATATGACCCCAAAGGGTCATCGACTAGCAAGAAAGTCCGTTGCAGCGTAATAAATGTCTGGGAGCATTCAACACTTGCCCTTATAGGGTCTCTTATATATGTCTCTGATCAAACTTCTACTTCTGGAATATTGGTAGAGGATGTTCTGCACTTAACAACAGAAGTGAATATGTTGAGGCATACATTTCCATTGGGTGAGTCCTGTGGTATGATAAGATTTTGGAATCTTTTGTTCGTTTTGTATTAAAATCTCATATATTCAGCTAAAAGGGCATTTTGAATTTTGAAGTTGTGGACAGGTGCAAAGTGGTTCATTCCTGGATATTGCTGCTTCTAATGGTTTGTTTGGTCTTGGTATGGACAAGATGTCTGTTCCTAGCATTTTATCCTGGGAAGGCTTTACTCTCTTCCATCCATCAAGTTCGTTCGGTAAAGTACATTACGGCCATACACCTCAGTCCTTCTCCTTTTTCTCTACTGTTCTAGACATACTGGTATCTTCTCTCCAAGGCAAAATACTAAATCTGTGTTGGTACCCGAAAAATCACGCGACAAAATAAATATGTCGTCACGACATATTTTAGCATAAACACGCAATTTGTATAAAATTCCGTAAAACTATGGAATTTTATACCCATCTCTCAACTTTAACCCGCCAAGCAAACACACCCTAGACGTGGACCCAAGCCACATCCACGCATTTCTGGGGCTTGCAGAAGTGGGTATGGTATGGAAGGTTACGGAAACATATAATGCTCACCTATTAGTTTAACGTCATCGGTGTCTCGATCTTGGGCTCGAGATCCAAGCCCGGTAATTTAAACTTATAGCGAATTGGTGAAAATGAGGTTTGGGTCAACCTTTTTTCCTCAAAACCCAAAGCCCAAAGAAAAAGCCCAAATCCAAAAGAAATAGGGTAGCCCAACTTTCACCGTTTTCTTCTATCTCCCTTTCCTTTCCCCGCAGCTGCTAAATACACTGTAACTCAACCCAAATATCCAGGAGAAATATCGATTCCCTCCGTCAGTTGGCAAGGAGGAAACTTTCTAACTGGTAAGCAGATATCCCCTTTCCTCTTGAACGATGAGTTCACAGCTCCCT
>BDJD01004542.1:158423-185606 GCA_002564525.1 Rosa multiflora
GTCTTACCCAGAAAACCAAAGGGTTTGAGCCACCATAACACCCCTCCAATTGAGCCTATAAAATGAGATATTTGAAACTGAAAGGATCATCAAGCAACAACCCAGAAGACTCAAAAACATCAAAAAGCCTCCAATTCTTCAAGCTTCCAGGCCTCTAAACACAAAACCCAGGTCCTAGCGCTTTGTCCTCCAAACCCCCCTGCCAAACTCATCTTCCAGAAACCTATACTTGATGCAATCCCCAAATTCTCTCACCACAGTATGTTTCTAGCTCCCACACCATCCTCATGCTGTCAAGCCTCATTCGGTATCTGAATCACGCACAAAATTCTCTCACTAACATCAAGTTATTGAGTTAATTTTGGCCTGGTCTTGCTTAATTCAAAAAGAACCCTCACATTTTGGCGACTCTGCTGGGGAGACTAGGTTGTGATTCAGATCATGGCTCCATCTCGCACAAGCAGGAAAAACAAGAGCACACGCTCTCAAGAAGCAGCTAGTGAGTCTGCTGCAAGACCCCAATCCCAACAGGATCATGAGGAGCAGCAACAAGAAGAACAAGAAGAAGCGACAGAAGAACTGACCATGGTGTACCTTGTTCGTATCCTCACTAAGTTCGGAGACACGCAGAGGGAACTCATACAAGCTGTGAAGGAACTGAAGAGCCCAGTCTCTACACCAAAGCCTGTCAATGAACAAAACGACACAAAGGAGAAAGTTTCCCAAGAAGAGTCAGCAGCTAAAGGATCCGAGCATAAAGGACCTTTTTTTGTTACACAGAAGGATGTAGTTGCCATGCTAGAGAAGGAATTACAGCGCACAAATGAGGATTGGAAGTACATCCCTCAATCCCCTTATCCATCAAGCTTGATCTCTTTGCCTTACCCTAAGGGGTATGAAACCCCAACTTTTATCCTCTTTGATGGGAGAAAAGGAAGTCCCAAAGAGCACATTAGCCGTTTCATCGATGCACTCGGACCTCATGCATGCGGGGGACCATAACCTCAGGATTCGTGAGTTCTCAAAGACACTCACTGACCGTGCTTATACATGGTACAACACACTTGCTGCAGGCTCTATTCGAACTTGGGAGGAACTGGCAAGCAAATTCTGTAAGAAGTATTTCGAGCATGAAGAAAGGGTCACCATTACACAACTCAACTACACTCGCCAAAGGACAAGCGAAAACCTTGTTGACTTTGTTCGCAGGTTTTGGGACCTGGCTCTTGATTGCTATGATGAGAAAGGAGAGCAATCTCTGGTGGAAATTTGTGTCAGCAACATGCTGCCAGAATATAGAGTCTATCTGGAGAATGTTGGTATTGGCCAATTTTCTGGACTAATGGATGCAGCAAAAAAGACAAGCATGTTCGTAAAGGCACAAAAAAAAAAAAAGCTGGCGGTCTGACAAGAAGGATGCACACCAGACCCTCCCGATTGAAGATAAGTCTTCTTATAAGAGAAAGCGAGAAACATACCCGGCCATTCCTTGTGGCAACGGGGAGTTCCATGCCATATTGGATTCCATGTTTGCTGATGGTGTCATCAAGTTACCACGACCACAAAAGCCTCCGTCGAAGGAAGAGAAAAGTGATCCCCGCTACTGCCGTTACCATCAGTTTGTTGGACATCCAAGCCCAGCTTGCCAGGTCCTGCGAAGAATTCTCCAAGAAAAGATAAATGATGGGACGCTTGAGTTGTCTACCAGGCCGCAAAAGATTGATGAAGATCCTTTACCAAGGAGAAGAGGAAAGGAGACATGCGCTGTGATCACCGCAGCTAAGGATCACAGGGAGGAAGACGTAAGGCAGCACCAAAACGCAATATGCCAGTACCAAGGTCCACAAACCTTTGACCAGTTTTCTTGGAGCAGGTACACTAAGCCTTAGGGTTACAACGCCCCATGGCCACACTCGAATGAATGCGAAAGGATTTTTCCAACATTTGGAAGAGAGGACTTGGGGGCTGTAACCAATCATGCTGGCCAAGGCAGGAACATAAATCAGACGTATCATTACAACGCAGCAAGCGTGGCCTATTCCAGCGGTGAGACGAGTCAAGCGTTTTATGTAACTGAAGTTGAGGATGTGATGGAGCGTCACCTGGACAAAAATCGCCGGCCCCATGCCACGCAGGTACTCTAACAAAACCCCAAGTTCAAATCCCTATTTGATCAGTTGGAGTATGGTCCGCAAGCCAGGGATGCTGCTGCTGAAGCCCTGATGCGCATATCTGAGGAATATGGACCACAATGCTTCGCTACGGAAACAAGAAGAACAATTTCTATGTTGGAGAATGACAATGCCATAATCTTCACTGACGCAGATATGGAGGTACCATATCCGGACCACAGGAGACCTCTTTACTTAGAGGCTCAGATCAATGATGTGTTTGTGAGAAGGGCGCTTGTTGACACGGGATCTTCGCTCAATATCATACCACTCTATGTCCTTAAAGCCGCAGGCATCCCGCGGTCAAGAATTGTGAAGACGGAAATGAGAATATCTGGTTTTGCGGAGGCAGATAAGATGTCTATAGGCTACATACAGCTAGATCTTAAAGTAGGACCAATCCGGTCCTGGACCAAATTTCAAGTCTTGAATGTGGACACAAGCTACCATGCTTTGCTGGGACGACCATGGCTCAATAAGCACAGGCTAATACCATCCACCTATCACCAATGTGTTAAAGGGAGAATTGGCCTCAAGCCTATCAGAATACCAGGGAATCAGTTGCCATTCCATCGGAGTAAAGCTCACTTTATCGAAGCTGAGTACTATGACGAGTTCACGGCTGATGGGGAATCTGTTCCTTCTGAAACTTCAGGCATGCCTCTGCCATCATGGCCAGATATCAGAGACATAAGTGATGGAGATCTTTCTGCAGTGGTAAGTCAAAGAAGGGAAGCCAATGCTTGCACTCAAGCTCCACCGCGGTGTTCCAAAGTTGTGCTGCCCAACGGGCTCACCATATACCGCTTATGACGGGTTGCGGGGCCTGGCTGTAACTCGCAGGAAGGCCCCATACAGGAAGGTGTCATGGAAAATAAATGCCGCGCAGAAGAAGGGATATCCATGACACCTAAATCTCCTACCCTTCAAGAAGCTTTGCCGGCCCCGAAATGCATGCAAGATGGGCCCACCGCAGTGACTGAAGAAGTGGAAGCTGTGAACCTGAGTGATGCCCCTACAGTACAAAAACCCATACTCATTAGCAAGAACCTATCACCTTAAGAAAGAGAGCATCTTGTGGCATTACTCAAGGAATTCAAGGATGTGTTTGCTTGGGATTATGAGGAGATGCCTGGTTTGGACCCAAACCTTGTATGCCATACATTGAATGTGGAACCAGGAACCAAACCAGTGGTACAAGCAAGAAGAAATTACCATCCAAACGATGAGGCACAAATCAAGCAAGAGATCGAGAAGCTGCTAGCTTGTGGTTTCATCAAGCCTATCAAGCACCCCACTTGGCTTGCGAATGTTGTTCCGGTAAGAAAGAAAAATGGTCAAGTCAGAGTCTGCATCGACTACAGGGATTTGAACAAAGCTTGTCCGAAGGATGAGTTTCCACTGCCAAACATGGACATGCTCATCGACTCAACTTCAGGCAAAGGTATGTTATCCTTTATGGATGGCTTTAGCGGCTATAACCAGATCAAGATGACCACTAGAGATGCCGAGAAGACTGTATTCCGTACCCCATATGGAAATTTCCACTATACAGTCATGCCGTTCGGTTTGAAGAATGTCGGCGCGACCTATCAACGAGCCATGACCGCTGTTTTCCACGACATGATGGGAAAGGAAGTTGAAGATTATGTTGATGATCTAGCGGTGAAATCCAAGACAAGAGAGGAACACTGGGGTATATTAAGAAAAGTGCTAAAAAGATGCAGGTTGTACAACATCAAGATGAATCCTAGGAAGTGTTCATTTGGAATGTCGATATGGAAATTTCTCGGCTTTGTGGTGCATAGCAGAGGAATAGATGTTGATCCGGACAAAGCAAAAACCATAGCCTCCACTCCACCGCCATCAAACCAGAAAGAATTAAAAAGCTTCCTAGGAAGACTATCATACATCAGGCGTTTCATTCCAGGCTTAGCCGCGGTAATAAAAGTCTTCACTCCTCTCCTCAAGAAAGGTATCAAGTTTGTGTGGAGCGAAGAATGCAGAATGGCCTATGAGAAGGTGCAGGAACTCGTCACCAAGCTGCCAACTATGAAAGCACCAATCCCTGGTGTCCCTCTTAAGCTGTACCTAGCTGCAACTGACACTGCAGTGGGGGCTTTACTTGCCCAAGATGATGAAAATGGAGAAGAATGCCCCGTGTACTATGTGAGTCGCTTATTGGGAGGAGCTGAAGCACGCTATCCCAAGGCTGAGAGGATCTGCCTCACACTTATCTATGCGGCACAAAGATTGCACCACTATTTCTTGGCGCACAAGCTCCATCTTATGGAAAAGACTGATCCAGTAAGGTACCTGCTCACAAAACCAATCTTATCTGGCCGGCTGGCTAGGTGGTTGCTGCAACGGGCAGAGTTTGATATTGAGTGCATAATGCCCCACGCCATTAAGGGACAAGCAGTAGTCGACATGCTTGCTTTATTCCCTGGAAGTGAAGAAATTCCACTAATGCAAGACATTCCTGGGGAATTACCAGAAATGGTAGGAATGCTCACCGATGAAGAAACAGAGGACCGTCAGCCTTAGACCCTCTTCTTTGATGGGTCGGCCACGAGTAATGGAGGTGGAGCTGGAGTCGTGTTAATAGACCCTGCAAGCAACACCAAAGCTTTGTCATTCAAGTTGGGTTTTCAATGCACCAATAATACAGCTGAATATGAAGCTTTTATTATCGGTATGTCTACTGCAGTGGAAATGGGTGTGAGGAATATCAATATCATTGGAGATTCAAACCTGGTTATTAGCCAAATGAGAGGCAACTTTGCAGTAAAGGAAGCAGCCCTAGCACTATACAGGACCTTGGCCCAGAAACTGATCAGAATGTTTGATCAAACAACTCTGGAACACATACCCGGATCCACTAATAGGTACGCAGATGCCTTGGCTACCCTCGGGCCCAAACTGTCGTTCACAAGGGAGTAGCCAAATGTCATGGTTACCCGGAAAAGCAAGCCATCCACAGAAGCATTAGCTCTTCCAGAACTACCCGAAGAGGATGATTGGCGAAAACCAATTATAAGCAGCCTAATATGCCGGAGCAAGAGACACGATCTGAAGAATGTGAAGGAATATATGCTCCTTCATAAGGAGCTGTACAAGCGACTCTCGAGCTGTGTTCTAGCCAGGTGCATTTGTGAAAAAGTGGCCAAGCAGAAATTGAGTGAAGTACACGAAGCTACCTGGGGATTGGAGCAAGTGGTAAGTCTATACAGGAGGCTAGAACGAAAAGGGTATTATTGGCCAAAGATGAAAAAACAAGCTTCTGAAATACAGGCTGCATGCTCCAAATGTTCTGTGTTACCCTCAGAAGGGGAAGTCCTTATAACAACAGCGGCAGACGATTGGAGAACCCCATATTTAGAGTTCCTGCTTGACAAAGTCCTTCCGACGGATGCAAACCTTAGATACAAGTTAATGAGGACATGGAAGAGGTACTTTATGGATGGGGGAGTCTTGTATAGAAGAGGATTCAATGGAAAACCACTGCGATGTCTTGGAGCTGCAGAATCACAGCAAGTGTTAGAAGAGATGCATGCGGGAGAATGCGGTGAACATCAAGGGAAAAGAAAGCTTTACCGTCAGCTGTTGAGTCTTGGCTATTATTGGCCAACAATGCAAAGAGACGCCCACCTAAAGGTGAAGAAATGCCACACATGACAAGCACATGCCAATCAAACTCACAAGCCATCAGCCACTCTTCAAGACATGCGAACACCTTGGCCCTTCCACACTTGGGGGCTCGACTTTGTAGGAAAAATCAATCCATCATCCAATGGGTGTGTTTGGATCATCACAGCAACGGAATCATTTACAAAGTGGGTGGAAGCTATTCCCCTTCGCAAGGCCACAGGAACTGCGGTATGTAACTTCATAAGGGAATACATCGTCTGCAGGCATGGGATCCCCTACAAGATTGTCAAAGACAATGGAACCCCTTTTGTGAACCAAGAAGTCAGCAAAATGCTCAAAGGATATGGGATCAAGCATCGCAAGTCCACTCCTTATTACCCTCAGGGAAACGGACAGGCAGAAGCTACGAACAAGACATTACTAAGAATTCTGAGCAAAATGGTGTTTGAATATGAGCAAGGATGGAGTACCCATCTTCCGGATGCCTTATGGGCCTACCGCACCTCACCCAGAACTGCTACTGGTTTCTCCCTTTACTCGCTGGTGTATGGATCAGAAGCCATTTCTCCAGTAGAACTAGCAGTCCCGACAGCCAGAATACTGACAGTGAATGACACGGAATGGGATGCTGAATCTTGCCCCCATTGGCGGCTCATAGACTTGGAAGCAGTAGATGAGCAAAGACAGCAAGCTGAAGAAAAGATAGCAGCATATCACAAAAGGGTTACTCAGGCCTACAACAGGACAGTCAAAGAAAGGATGTTCAAGGAAGGTGACCTTGTGCTTAGAACAGTCGACTGGGTGAGAAAGCAAGTTTCTGGCCCTTCAAAGTTTGCACCGCAGTGGGAAGGGCCATTCATCATCAAAGAATCTCACAGCAGTGGCTATTATGTGCTTGCCTCCATTACCGACGGAACCCCCACAAGTCCCATTAATGGCAAATGGCTGAAACTCTACTATTTCTAGTCCCGTAATTTCAGTTGTTTTATTTTCTACAAGAATTGCTTCTCCAGTACTTCAATTCCAAGGTTTTTTTTTGTAAACACACCCCATGGTGGTATCACAAGCTTGTAATCTTTCCAGCAATAGAGAAGCACTTACAAATAAGAACGTCTCTCTCTCATCCTGCTTTCCTGAAAAAAAAAAAAAAAAAAAAAAAAAAAAAGGAAGCAAGTGCGAAGTCATTTATGCACAACAAATACAAAGTAGCAACCAAGTTGATCAGACCAAAGTCACATTGGCAATGACAAAATCCCTATTCCAAGTCTTACAAAAGAAGGAGCCGACAAAGTTACAAAGCAGAACTAATACAAGCCATGAGTTGCACGGCTCTGAGCAACCCACGAAGATCTTAATATGCAGGACTTGCTATCTAAGCTAATGTCATCACCAAGCTTGGTGCATAGGTCTTCTCGCGCCTTTCCTAATTGTTGTTCAAGATGCGAAAGCTTTTCCCTCAACTTGGATACGGCTTCCTCCATTTGAATGATCTCCCTGCAACTACTTTCTGATCCATTGGGTCTGAGCATAAAACCAAAGAAATCCTTAGCAGCCTGCTTCAAATAATCAAGCATGAAGTCGACCTTAAGCCCCCAATCTATGATGTCACGGCATGCATCCCTCCAAATTAAAAAAGTTTCCTCATTTTTCACTTCTTCAGTCTCCATGCTGTACAACACGGAACCAAACTCCTCAACCAATTTTTGTTTCTAACGGGCACTCTTTCCATCTACAAACAAGCTAGAGAAACTGCCTCCACCGTACCTTTCAGCAAATTTAGCAAGTGGAGCCACGAACTCCGAGGGGACTTTCCCACCCTCAAATGAAGATCTGATACCACTCAATGGGCGCGCAATGTCATCAATAGTAATACTTAAGCGATCCTCAGTGTCAAAACAAGCAAGAAACTTTCTAAAACGCATCTCCAAATCAGCCCTCGACACACTTCCCGATTTATCTGAGTTAGGAGCAAGAGAGCGAGAAGAGGAAGCACAAAGTGGAGTTCCTCTGCTGACCAAGATTGTCGCAGTGACGTGGTTGTCCCCCGGTGCTGTCTCAGGGAGGTGGGGCTCAAACAATGTCCCTCCAACCCCTAACAAATCTGATCCGCCCTGCAAAAGAAAAAAGAAAAAATTTTGAGAAACGCACAGCTTGACACTAACGCAACATGCAAAATTCGCAACCAAAAACTTGATTATGCGGACTCTATCTTCTCATACTCCACATAATCATGGGGGCTAAAAGTTGTGTCCAAAACACACCGCAGTCAGAGTCAAGTCATGCGATAACAACTCCGAACACTACGTACCCGCTCATTATGGTCATCCTCACAAAGACTATCGTCCGCAGTAGATTCTTTCGCCAAATCACTAATGCCAATGTCCTAACACATTGCATACAAGCAGAGTGTCAAAAAAAAAAATGAAATACGAAACTCACTGCAGTCAACACCAAATAATGTTATACCAACTCACAACTCTACGCACTACGCACCTGCATATTACAATCAGATACACAAGGGCCAACATTTGCAGCAGATTCCTGCATTAGAGCACCAGCTACCTAGCAAGTCACATGCAAAGGAGATAGTCAAAAAAAAAAAAAAAAAACATGCAGTAGGCCTTGGTCCTGTATTCCACTAACATTATGTTTGTAATCCACCACCAAGACACCAACATGAGCTCCCTGCGAAGCAACGAATCAACCACTACACAAGCAAAAATAATAACTCATGCAAGAATACAGATGCCCAAGTTTAATTGCATACTTGGTTACCACCGCAGCTATCCTCCCCCATCGAAGCTACAGTTGGATTACCTTGCAAAGTAACAAATTATCATCTAAGCATAGGCACTATACCAAAAGCAAACGCCAAGGTCATATAACGAGGTGCAACATGCGAAGAAGTAAGTATCCTCACCCAAAATTCTCAAGCATATACAACTCCCCTGACCATCCTCATCTTCAAAAGACTCCACCTATGAGGAAAGAAAATAACAAGTAAATCGCACGCCATGCAACCAAAAAAAAAAAAAAAGGGGAAAGGATGTCGTGCCAGAAAAGGATACCTGGCTACCACCATCGCAGGTCTTTCCCTCATAAGTATCAGACTCATTCTCCTCATCACTCAGGGGGCTACTATCCCCGTCGACACTTGGCCCATCACTAAGATCAACATAAACATCACCCTTGGACGACGGCTTACGTTTACAAAAATTCATGTTGGCCACACGAGAACTCCGCCTAAGGACGACAGGTGAGGCTTCATCTGCAACCTTCCTCTTAATAACCCCACTTGGTCTCAGGGTAGAAGCAGCTTTCCTCTTTTTCCCTTTTTCACAAGCCAAACTCGATGGCAGTATCACTTTAACACCAAAGGCACTCTTGACTACTGGAGGAGGGATACGATCTTTGGCTACCTTAGGTTTGAAGCGACGAACCTTCCTTCTGCCTTCCCCTCCATCCTCGGAAGCCCTGACTTTACCCTTTGTAGTGCTCTTGCTACCTTTCTCCACTCCGGCAGCTGGCAACTCTACTTCAGGATCATCTCCACTTTTACCACCCTTGAGGTGACCAACCACACGCTTTATACCATTCGAGTATACCTCAGTATAGGGAAGGTTAAGTCTAGACATGACACCCATGACAGTGCTACTGTGGAGTAGTCTCTTGTTCTCACTAGTGGCTTTCGGACGCAACCTAGTCCCACCAGTTTGAATAAACCTCCTAAACTCGCACAGCTGCAACTCCCAAAACCTCAAGAATGTGGATGTAGGGGATCCAACACAGCCTTTCTTCCCGAGACTATCAGAGAGCATACCCCTGCAGGAAATACCATATGTCCGAGTGAAACCCATGATGCAATCCCCAAGATGTCCACCATAGGATAGATGCGATGGCACATCCTGGTCAATGCCAAATTGCCTCTTAACTCTATGAGGAGAGTACTTCTCCATCACGGGGTCAAAGAAATCACCACATGCTATTAAGGACTGCGTACTAGTGGTTAAAAGCAGCTCAACCGGCTCTAGGAACGGTGATGAGTTACCCTCTGGGTAAAAGAAAGGAAATGTCTGGAAGCCATGAGCAGCGAAATATGGTCTGAAATTGAATTTCCCAATGCCATCCAAAACAACAGGCCTAAATGCACCGTTCTTGGCCTTCCTTCTGAACCATCTACAACACAATGGGAATCCTACTAGATTGAAGTCCCTTTTACCTCCCTCAAGGTGGTGGAGGGACTCAGGAGTTACGGGTTCCACAGCCAAACCTTCGAATCTCTCCCATACAAATACTTGAAGGAAAAAACTAGATACTAGAGAATCAACGCCGTACTGCCCCGCACCTTCTTATCATCCTTTGAAATCTGATCGAGTTTCCTATATAGATGACCAAGAAAGAGAGGAGGAAGAGAGGAGCGAGCGGAAAACAAGTACCGGTTGCTAGCATAATGGCCAACGGGAAGACTCGCGGCTGCACATTCTCATAGGAAAAATCTGTGAAAATGAACCTGCTCAACTAGGGATGGCAAAAATCCCCAGCGGGGCGGAGCTCCATTGGATACCCGCCCCTAATGGGGGGAGAATTCGGGGACAAATGGGGATTGGGGATGGGGCGGGGATGGTATTGTGATCCCCATCCCCAAACCCGCCCCAATAATATATGCATATATTTAACTTATATATATTTTAATTTATTTGTTATAATATAAATCACAAATATATACATTTACTACTTGACTTTAATAGCTACAGTTTTACTTTAATGTTGTTTTGACTATTGCACTCACTGAATTATGATTTATTAATTTAATCATATTTTAAATTTATTTGTTGTAGATTTTGATTTTTAAAAAGACAATATGAGAAAAAATTATTTTATTTATTAAATTCTTATTGAGGATTTGGGGCGGGTTTGGAGGCTTAGTCCCCAATGGGGATGGGGACGGGGAATCCCCAACATATTTTTATTGGGGATTGGGGGTAGAAAATGATCCCGGGGATGGGGATGGTATTGTGATCCCCATCCCCAACCCGCCCCATTGCCATCCCTATGCTCAACCAGTAAGCAAACATGGCTTCCACCCGGCAGCCAGATTCGAAACCTGCACCATGCTTAAACTTGCCTCCGTCCATCGAGCCCCAAAAGTGTCTCACCCAGTAACAAAAATGGAACACTTCTTTGGAATCATAAGCACCCCTTTTCAGAATCTGCAGCTTCTTCTTCTGCGCTTTATTTAGCTCTATCTTGAAAGGATTACCATTTCCAACAATAGGGATTCGCATAATATTGCAAACATCTTCCAAAGAAGGAGTAAATTCCCCCCAAGCACAGATGAACGTGTGAGTTTCAGGACTCCATCTTCACACCACATGGCGAAGGCAAATGTCATCTTTGTAAACCTCACAAAAGATGGAAATAAACAGTGAAATCTTCACTCCAGCTCCAATAAGGGCCTCTTCAAGCTCTTCCTGTTGTACCTCAAAGCTGACCCATTCAGGCCAACCCGCAGAGGTCCTTGCAGGATACCCGAAACATATAGGCACTGCAGGGTACTCTCCCCGCTCAATAAGCAACCTGGATATGAACTTGGGAGAGACAAGGCACCCAGAAAACTCATGAGATGCCTCCTCTGAGATACCCTCACAGGCCCCCGCAGTGGAAGCAGGAATGAGACCATCTTCTAGTGAGAAGTGGTGGTCATGAAGTTCTGTAGGCTGAGAAGACTTAGATGTTTGTGCCATTGCAAACAAAAGGGAGGCCCTCCTGCAAAAAAAAAAAAAAAAAAAGAAGGAGGTGTACTAGCTGTGAGCAATAGCAATTGGTCCTCTAATACATGGTAATTCCTATCTGACACCCACAAGCAGGCAGAATGCCAAGCATAATCACACCATTAGCAAAGCATGCGACGCCTTGCCAAAATATGTCACGTCCTTATGGTACATTGTGATAAATCCATCATCAGTGCATCGCTTTCAAGCAAAATATAACAACCAAGCAAACACAGCCCTGCACACTGATGCATGCAACTATTCCCCCCAAAAAAAAAAAAAAAAGGAAGAGCAGGAACATCCGAAACAGAGGACAAATCGAGATGAGACAAAAAAAAAACCTATGGTAAGTCAAGCAATGCACAAGCCAAGCCAAGATGTGACATATTCATGCCTTGCTCAAAATACTGATAAGTCAGTCCATGCACGAAAATATATATATATATATATATATATATATATACAATATGAAACACACATACAACATAGTGCTCTAAGGTAAAGCCGCAAATGCCTTTTCCCCTTCATAGTATCAACCTCAGACACATGCATAATGGGCACATACATATATACGCAAGCAACACAAAAAAAAAAGGGAGAGATGAATGACAGAGGAACTATGTTTTCAAGAAAACTCCAAGCACACATGCACCTATCTAGCAATTTCAAGCGATATTTGGCACACATAAACGCTAAAGCCAAAACTGCACACCTTCGTATGATACTTATACATGCTCCATAGGCACAATATACTTATTCATGTGTATTTATAGAAAGAGCTAGCTGCGGTGACCTTAAGGAAGCTAAATCCAAGAAAGGAAACAAGAAGGCTCGTGACGCAGGTGGACTGCAAATCTTCCTACAAGAAGTTCGGCTGCGGTGATTCCAGTAAAGGTCATGTAAAGAAAACAGAGGGACACTATGCAACCAAACGCAAAAAAAAAGAGGGGGGAAGACAAATTGCTGTTCTAAATCGATTGTGAAGTCTTCTACAGCATTGCATCACTATCCATGAAACAAAATCGCAGCTCACCAAGTTAATATGATCAGATAGCAAAAAAAAAAAAAAAAGAACTCAAGTGAGATCAATCTAAGAGGAAGACTGGGCATGGACAAGCAGCAATCACAGCAACGAAAAAAAAAAAAAAAAGAGAAGGAAACAGAGTCAATCACCGTAAGGAGGAATTGAATACAAGCTGCAGTGAGAGTAAAGATCGATGCAATACCAAAATTAATTCAAACCATCACAAGACATCCGTAACCCATCTGCATGCATAAGCCATTCAACAAAAAATTCTACCCGATTCAACAATCCCAAGGGTTCGACATTACCTTAGATGAAAAGGATCATGCAATCAAATCCGCGAATTGGAAGAGGTGTAAGATGGATCCCTACAACAGAAAAAGAATCATGATTCCCCACGGTAGAGGGAAGAATGCAGCGGTTACACACTGAAGGAAAGAAAAGAAGACAAAGAGCAGAATTTTAGGGTTTCAAAAGGGGGGAAAGGAATACCTCGAATCCGAAAGCCCAGTAGGTTCAGGGATCTCTGGAATCTTCAAGGGACGCGAGCTCAAAGTTTCAGACAGAGCACGAAGAGTCCAACACTCCTTAAGCGGGAAGAGGAGGTGAAACTGTGGAGTCTCAACACGTTATTGTTCAAAAGAAAAAGAAAGAAAAGAAAAGAGGTAGAATGGGTCTCTCACGCTGACTCACCTAAGGAATTGTAGCTTGGGCTGATTTTTCCTCATTTTGATTATGCGGCCCATTTCATGCTTCAAGCAGCCCACATAATCAAGGGGGCTAATGTTGGTACCCGAAAAATCACGCGACAAAATAAATATGTCGTCATGACATATTTTAGCATAAACACGCAATTTGTATAAAATTCCGTAAAACTATGGAATTTTATACCCATCTCTCGACTTTAACCCACCAAGCAAACACACCCTAGACGTGGACCCAAGCCACATCCACGCATTTCTGGGGCTTGCAGAAGTGGGTATGGTATGGAAGGTTACGGAAACATATAATGCTCACCTATTAGTTTAACGTGATCGGTGGTCTCGATCTTGGGCTCGAGATCCAAGCCCGGTAATTTAAACTTATAGCGAATTGGTGAAAATGAGGTTTGGGTCAACCTTTTTTCCTCAAAACCCAAAGCCCAAAGAAAAAGCACAAATCCAAAAGAAATAGGGTAGCCCAACTTTCACCGTTTTCTTCTATCTCCCTTTCCTTTCCCCGCAGCTGCTAAATACACTGCAACTCAACCCAAATATCCAGGAGAAATATCGATTCCCTCTGTCAGTTGGCAAGGAGGAAACTTTCTAACTGGTAAGCAGATATCCCCTTTCCTCTTGAACGATGAGTTCACAGCTCCCTAGCTGCCCCTTCAACCTCGTTCCAGATTTTCTGTCACCGCAGCTGTTTCTGCTGCAGTTTTTGCGCACGGCTGCAACAATCCTCCCCTGTTTCCAAGACTCCATATCTCAAGTAAGCTCTGATATCCCAAATCTTAAGGCAGAAATCCTGCATGAGCTAAAGGAGGAACGTCTTACCCAGAAAACCAAAGGGTTTGAGCCACCATAACACCCCTCCAATTGAGCCTATAAAATGAGATATTTGAAACTGAAAGGATCATCAAGCAACAACCCAGAAGACTCAGAAACATCAAAAAGCCTCCAATTCTTCAAGCTTCCAGGCCTCTAAATACAAAACCCAGGTCCTAGCGCTTTGTCCTCCAAACCCCCCTGCCAAACTCATCTTCCAGAAACCTATACTTGATGCAATCCCCAAATTCTCTCACCACAGTATGTTTCTAGCTCCCACACCATCCTCATGCTGTCAAGCCTCATTCGGTATCTGAATCACGCACAAAAATTCTCTCACTAACATCAAGTTATTGAGTTAATTTTGGCCTGGTCTTGCTTAATTCAAAAAGAACCCTCACAATCTGTAATAGCTCAAAGAAAATAGAGAAGTCATCATGGCTATTCACTCACTACCCAAGAATCTGAAATTCTTCTTTGCTTACTGCTGCCTCTAGTAAGTTCAATTTGCCTCTCTTCTTAAACCCAATTGTTCTGCTTCAACCATTCAAGAAATTGGGATGCGATTTGCTGTAAATTTGATTAGGTGGCTTGATTTGCTGAAAAGGGTGTTAGCAATTGGAATTGATTTACTGTAGCTATTGATTGGCTTTATTAGCCTCTGAACTAAGGCTCTGAGGTAGGGAAGTGTATGAAGAGATATCAGACTTGTTTCACTGTTTGAGTCTGATCAGAGACGCAGATATCAGACAAATTCTAAAGTGTACATGGATTCAAAACTTATATTTGATGTTGTATACAATTTTGATTTTCCTTTTACTGTATGACAAACAAAGTTGAGTTGAATCTGTAGTCTGGCTTTCTTATGGAAATTGAGATTGCAACCATTAGATCATCAAGCTTAAGATTTTATGGCAGGACTAAGAATGTTATCAAACTAGTATACAACATGTGCTTGAAGACATATACAATTAGTATGCAGTTCAGGCAAAATAAAAGACAGCACCAACAACAAATTCCAGCATCCTCTAACTCTTCACTGTTCTAACAACAATAAGTAGCAATCAACAATGATCAACCATAGAAATTCAAAGATTTGCATATTCCTCAAGAATCTCGCACATAATATTGAGACATCTTGTTATATGTGTAGTGATTCCTCCCCATTGATGGGTTGCTGCAATATTGCACGAAGAGAAATAAAAGTTTATTAGAAGTGCATCATCTTATTTGAGGGAACATGAAACCTAGTCAATATAAACAAATGAAAGAAATTCATAGGTGCAGGTCCAAGTTAAAACAATAAATCATGGCACATTCTGTTAAGCAGTACTTTAAAACCATTGCTAAAATCAAATTTAGAAGCAGTGTGTTACCATTAGAACTGAGACTGTTGGTGATTTGGAAATAATATCATTGGGGAACCTTCTCTCTTAGTAAAGGACATTTGAAGACAGGAGCTTTGAACTTCAGGAAGAGAGGGTAGTCTTTCAAATGGGAAAGACAACTCTCACGCTGGTAATTGATCGCATTTCGTCTCTCGAATCCAATCAAATTGGTTTGATTTGTTCTAGCTAGTTGTTGAGTGGTTGATTGTGCTGTTTGTATAGGTTGAGGCATTGGGGTTCTGATTGGAGCGGGTTGCATTGCCATGGGGATTGTTACCTCCGTCATTGTCACGGTACTCTCTTTCAGCCTTGCATTCTCAAACTTCAATTTTGGATGAAGATTAGGTTGTATTTTATTGGAGAGAAGATGAAATTTACAGTTTGCTTAGCTAGAATTGGGAGATGATGCATTTTCATTACCAAATTAATAGAATGGAGATTCTGAGCTCTGGATTAGCTTGAGGACGTTGAGCCGTGGATTCTGAGCTCTGTAATTAGTTTGATTCATGGTTATTGGTCGATGGAAAGTTAGAGCATTACATGTGCTAGTGGCAGCTGGTTTTAGATTAAGTGAGAGACATAAATTTGTTACTGTTGATTAGCGTTGATGCTAATAAACTTCTTTCCGAGGCTTTTACTAAGCTGAGCAGAGTTCAGAGTTTATAATTGGTTTTGGATATTGGTTTGTTTGAGCTACTTATCTGACTTCAATGACTTAATCTTCTACTTGATTTTTGGAGCTGAGCTTTTGGGTTAATGGTGAGATATATAACCATTAGCAATTGAGAGAAACATTGAAGGGTCATCAATTCCGAACTGGCAGTGATTGTGAAGTGATAGGCCATCTTGTAAGTAATCAATGACTTCAGGCTTAAGTGACTACCTTTTCTTGGATTTAGAACAAAAACGGTTATAACTTCCCTTACTTTTCTGTGTATTTCTATTCTGCCATATTTAGTAATATAATTAAACATATATCTTTGGCAGTATGAGGAACATGGGGAAGAATTTGTTGACATGCTGGACGGGATGTTCTCCTTTGTCCTCCTTGATACAAGAGACAACACCTTCATGGCAGCTCGAGACGCTATTGGCATAACCCCACTGTACATGGGCTGGGGTCTTGATGGTGGGTCGTGTAGCTTTAGTTGTGTTTCTAAAAGCAACCGATATTTCTTTAATTGATTCTAGTCAAACCATTTGCTTGAATTTGCTTCATTTTTTCTTTGCACGTGTTAAAAAACTTCATTTCTAAAAGAAAACGTGAACTAGCATTGAGATTTAGCGCACCCAAACTGGTAGACTACTGCTTCAGTATTTTTTTGCACCGATGAAAGAGTTTGTGGCTTATTTTTATGTTATAGTGTTTTTTACCTCCCTCCTTTTAAGCCTTGATCATTCTTATTTAACCTTTGATCATTAGATATGTTGAAGCTTTAATTATCTTACACATTTAAGCTGTTTTATATTTTTTTGCAGGATCAATTTGGTTTGCTTCAGAAATGACAGCTATAAGTGATGATTGTGAAAGATTCATATCTTTTCCTCCTGGGCATTTATACTCTAGCAAACAAGGTAAGTTGAGCTGAGCTTTAGTTACTAACAACGATTTGGGTTCATGAATCAACTAATTAACAGCCTTTTAGTCAGCAAAAGTTTTAATATAAATCTTCTAAGATCAGCATACTTCTTATTATGATGTTTTTGCCCATTTGACAGCGATATAGAAGCAGGGGAACAAATGCTTCTATTATTTCACTTGAAGAAACAAAAACATTTTAGGAAATTTATTATACATTTTATACTTGGGGCTTTGGGCATGCTTTATAAGGAAATATATATTTTTGTTTGATATCACTAGAAAGACTTTGTATTTGTAAGTGTAAATCAGAAAACTCTTGAGTCTGAGTCAGAAGTTTCTTTCTTTTTGTATATTCATTTGATTAACTAATAACTTTCAAGATGCTTCTTCTTAGTTCACCGTAGCTGAATTTATAAAATTTCAACTTGGTCTGCCTTAAGTACATATTTATTTACAATTTTATGTGTGCAGGAGTGTTAATGCTTAAAGTTCGGCGGTGGCCGAACCTTCACTACTAGAATTTTTCTCATATACATCGGCCAGAAACCGATGTAAAAAAAAATTTGTACACATGTGTTAGTGGGTGATGTAAAAGATAGCAACAAAATAGACATCGGTTAAAAACCGATGTCCCATATAATAATAAACATCGGATTATGTTCCAGAATCGATGTTAAACTGCTATTGTGATCACAAATTGGTGTTTTTAGATATTGTTAAACCTTCATATTTATGCATTTAGTGCTTAACGAAATATAGGTCCAACAGCACTAATATTCATTTTAACATCGTTACTCATTCTAGAAACGATGTGTTATATTTTCTTATACATCGGTGTTTTTGAAGTTTGCCTGCTGTTTATGAGCTTCACACGTATTTTCCAAATATCCCACTATTTAAGATTCAATCTACATTCTTTAGTATTGCTTGAACGATGTCCATTATTATGTTAAACATCGTTTCCTTTTATAAAGCGATGTCTATTCTTCTATATTACATCAGTTTTTTAGGTTTCCAGCGATGTGCATATTGATACTAGACATCATTCCCCATATTATACATCGATGCATGTCCATTAGTGTTTTTTTACATCATTTCTAATCTAATACCTCGATATCCACTTAATAATGAGATATCGATTTTTGTTTTGAAACTGACGTATTATCTCTTTATTGACATTGTTTTTATAGTTTAACACTGATTTGAAATAGGTGTATATACATCAAGTCCACATTTAATTGACAACATGAAATTCCAAATTAATTTGAATATGGAGTATTGCATTAATTTATGTCCAACATCAGAGATGCTAATAGTTCAAAAAATAGGCAAAAAGACCCCAACTTACTTCAAGGCTAACCCAAAACATACTACTGCAATAACTGCATGTAGTTTTGTTCACAGTTGCTACAATTAGTGCAACTACTACAAGATGGTTCAACTAAAGCTAGCTAGACTTACTCAAAATCATATGCAAACGTAGTGGAAGAGCATTAGTCTCATCTGCAAGTACATCAGCAACAGAAGAAGTCCTTTGTATCGGTGAAGGTGAAGCACTGTAGCATTATGTTTGCTTTTAGGTTCCAATGATTTGTTGCGAGTTCTCCGAATGATTGCCTCCTACTTTAGTATTGGTTTGTTATCCTCTACTCTGAATATATTCCCAACATTCAAAGGAACAACCTCTTGAAAACTGAACCATATAGCCGATACATAAGTGCCAATCAAAATTACATTAAAACTTTCTTAGCAGCCACAATATTGGTTATACTACACTATTAACTATTTTTAGATAGACTATCTAATATCAAGATTCTGCTAGGCTGAAATTTCATGTAGTTAAGCATGCAAAGCACCCCACCAACATCTAATACTTGTACCTTTCAGCTCATGACTTCTTTACATCCTTCAATAAACAGTAGGCAAAACATTCTGCATCCAAATGTGTTAACAAAGAAAGAATATAGACTTATAGAGCACTGGACACAATGAATGTAGAATGCTATAGATAACAGATTATTGCTGCCTACGGAGGTGAAGGGAGAACCTGATGCAGAAAACACTGAGAGTATGTGCCTAGGTTGATTATGAAGAGGAAGATAGAAAGTGTTGACCCGAAAATGTAGATATCCGATGGCTCTTCTGAAGAAATCCAATCATCAATATCAGCGTTATCTTCAAATTTTTTTTTTGGCACAATGACCCATTAAAACAGGCATACAATGGGAAATGGAACTAAAAACCAATCCATGGCCTAGGAATGAGTAGTGAAAAGTATAAAAACTTCCACGGACTAGGAATGCGTAGTGAAAAGTATAAAAACTTACTCCCCGAGAAAATGGAACTTCTCAGCTTCACGCATGCTACACTTTTATGAGGTATCACCAATATAGATACCATTAATTGACCACATTTGTGCCTACAGGTAAGGACACTCAAATTCAGCAAGGCATTATTATAATGCTGTCATTGCCATATGCACAATCACATTATTGATTGCAAGTAGATATCACCAAATCAAGATATATTAACTTCTTTTGTTGTCCGACAAATGAAAGCAATAATGACATCATAAAGAATTTGACAAATTTAAGAGCAGGAAAGAAGTTTCAAGAGTAGAGTTTACCTCCTGTACAAACAGTCTCCACAAAACTGTCCATGAAGCCTTTTGCATCGGCTGCATTCAGTATGATATTTTACAGTTTTCTGTCTGTAACACAACATTTCAATTTTTGTAAATAAATGAAAGCAAACCAAGAAAAAGAAAAACAAGAACATAGTTCCCAGAGTTCTTTGTCTTTGACATAGCATTTCAATCCTCGTAAATATAAGAAAATAGACCAAGAAAAACAAAAACAAGAACACTAGCTAGTTGTATGAGAAATGTCCTAAAATGGCAAAAGCTTCTCACCAATTGATCCTAAAATGTCCAATGTACTTGGTTGGAGCAACTCACAAACACCATTGCATATGCACATCTCTATTACAAATCTAGGCAGCTCTCACAACGTTGCTAATTACAAATAATCACTTTTCTAAATGTAAACATAGATCTATTTGTAAAAAAGACATCATAAACTAGAATTCCTTTAATTGATCAACTCCTAAAGAACTAAAATTACCAGATTTAATCAGGTAAAATAAATGTCTGGTCATGGGGAGAGAATCTGATAACCTAGTTTTTCACTCATTTCTAAGCAATCAAAATTGCAAAAGCATTAAGATATGTCAACCAAAAAAAATTGAAAACCCAGAAAACAAAAAGTTAGGAAGTGTCATAACTAGCTGCTATCTTATCGAAGTTGGGATCCTCTCTTGAGGGAATAATACCATATCTAGCTCGAGTAGGAAAATATCTGAAGTAAGGAAAATATATTACAACTAAGCATTAACTAAAAACAGATACTTTACTTCACCAAAAGAACATAATTCAACCCAGAAAAAGTTCACACTTGACAGCAGCAAAAATGGTATCAGAAGCTCCTAACAAGGCATTATTATAACGCTTCTGGGTGAAAAGACCTCCTGGCAAAATTTACAAGTCTACAACTCATTTATTAATACTTAGAACCTAGGACCTAAACCTTTACCTCCCCTCCCCACCAACTACCCACAACTCACCATCAGACCCATTAAACTATCTACCAAAGCCTTGATCAACCAAAAGTACCTAAGCAACCAAAATTAATAGAATCTAGTTCGATGTTATCAAATTCAATTTCCTCTATTAAATTATAATAACCTGTTTGAAATTGCTCATCTAGAAATATAATTATCAGGTGCAAAGTTAAAAGACTCCAACCACAGACAAAATCACAACCAAAGAATGTCAAATATGAGTACACTACAAACTCACCCTACAACAAGCTTCATCTAGAAATGTAATTATCAGGTGCAAAGTTAAAAGACTCCAATCACAGACAAAATCACAACCAAAGAATGTCAAATATGAGTACACTGCAAACTCACCCTGCAACAAGCTGAAAGTAAAGAGTTTATCTTTGATACTGTTGGGTCCATGGATTGCATGTCAACTATGTATCTTATATGCAGATGACTCACTGCTGCTCTTGATTTCTCCAATGCTTCTGAGTTAGTACTACATTTCTTTAGCTTGCTCAGCGAGGCGACCTTCTTTTGGTACTCAAATTTCATGAGCTCACCTGCCTACCCAATAATAGTCAATCCCAAATAAGATCGAGTACACAGCTAGCTGATATATAGTAAAATAAATAACACACCAATCTGAAGTGTCAAACTGGTATATCTAGTTCTGTAATCTGAGGTTGCTGTGTATGACATTGATACTAGTATGACAAGAGACCGCAATCAACAAGAGCAAACAATTAGGGAGACAATTTGACAAGTTAGAGTCATTTAATTATATGAAAGTGCAAATGAATTCCCCTAACCAATTTGACTACCGTACCTTGCTTCCAAGTTCTGCAGCCAACCGATAGAAGGTAAGATAACTAAAAGAAAGTATACACCAAGAGATCTTTCCTCACCTTCTGTATATGAATTCTTTGTAATTCTTCTCGACAGATGTTCTGCAGCCATATCACAAACCTGCATTCTAAATCTCATTCAAGCAGATATCCCTGAATCTCCACCCATCTATAATTCAATTTTCGATCAATTACCAAAAACCCCTTAAAATTGAAGACCCAAAATTCACAGGACCCAAACAGAAAACAAAGAATTTAGTCACAGTGACTCACCATTAACGCCATTAACTCAGAAGGAAGCCTGTTGTAAGCATATAAACCAAGATCAAAAACCTTGAATTGCTCCATCTTGCCGTCACGGTACAAGGTCTCAATGGCCGTTTTGAGAGCATTGCAGTTGTTGGTGTTGTGGCCGCTGTCCTCGTGGTATTTGCACCATCTGCCGGTGTTTCTTGGTTTTCCCGTTTTTGGGTACCTTCCCGGGGGTGGCGGTGGGATCTGATCCTTGCACTGATCGTATATTTCTTCATACGAGACTCTGAGAACTGTAAACACTACATACCACTGAGAGGACTCCGTTTGTTTGTTACGGTTATCCCCGTGGGGTGGGCGGTTGCCCTTGTTATAATGTTGGTCATTCTGCTGCTTATTCTGGTAGTGGCCATGTTGCCATTCTCTCTTCTTATCAGTTGGCGGCGCAGCAGGAATCTTGCTAGCGGTCTCCTGATGACTGGATGAGGGTTGTGTTAACTTTGCTGGTGTTGGTGGTGGTGGTGGGGTTTCTCCATATGTGATGAATTCTGCCTGGGCATGAATGACCGTCTCACTCATGACGTGGTCGTACATGGCATTTGGATGATTGTAATTGAGGTGATAGAGGAGCGGCCCTTTGAGGAGTCCCTGCTTGAAGGCCGCCGAAGCCATTGTTTTATCAAGATCGCGGCATTGAGATGCTGCCGCCCGCCACCTTGTGACAAATGCCTTCAGTGTTTCCTCTGTACCCTGCTTGACGTTGAACAGCTGACTTGTGTTGTGGTGTCCGGCGGACAGTAGGATGAACCGAGAGAGGAAGGTGTGTGATAGCGCGTGGAATGAGTCGATGGATCCCGACGGATACTCAAAGAACCAGTTCATTGCCTCACTGTCCAGCGTTTCGCTCAACAAGTGGCATAGGGTGGTGTCATCAAATCCCTTGTTGTTGGTGACCTTCTTGAAGGTGTCCATATGGACGAAGGGGTCGGACATATAGCTGTAATGTGACATTTTTGGAGTCTTTGCATGCGCCGGTCTGACAGCCTGCAGAATCGTAGCGGTGAATGGTCCTGGCCTGGACACGAAAAGCGGATTCGAAATTGGCGCTGGGGCGCCCGACTCCTCCCGGATTAACCTTTGCTCTAATTGCTGCATCCTTTCCAGTATTTGGGCGGTTGGGTCGCCAGCAGGACCTGCCTGGATATTCAGCTGGACTAGTCCTCGCCTAGGGGCAGGTGGATTTCCCTCAGTCCTAGCCCTATCCTCCGAGCGGTTGGTGCGTGGCAATGATTTTGCCTCCTGCTCCATCCTTAGTTGAGGCACCGGGGGCGGCCCCATTTCCAATAGCCCTGGTGGGTTCAACGGTACCTGCATCTGCACGATTGGTGCCAGTACCAATACGCCGGTATTAGGCCTGCTGTGCCTGGTGCTCCGTGATTGCTCGCTTTGCACTGGGTTGGCGTTTGGTTCCAGCGCCCTCTTTAGTTCATCGAAACGTGACATCAGCGTGGCCACCTACTTTTGGGCCTCAGCCTTTTCTCTGCACTCCTGTTCACATTCTCTATTTGCCTTGTGAAGGTCCACAAGTGCCAGCTCATACAGAGTGGTGAGATCTTGGCCCGATGGGTGGCTGCTACTTGGATTTACCTCACCGTGGGGGTTGGCCAGGGTGCTGAATAGTGCGCGGTTAATGCTTACAGCTGGGTTGGTGGGTTGGGGAATGGCGGACTGGTCCGCCTACTCTTCAGTGTTTCCCCTGCTACCGGTAGTCATGGTGATTGTGGTGGGATGACCTTTTGTTTAAGAATTCCCACAGACGGCGCTAATGTTAATGCTTAAAGTTTGGCGGTGGCCGAACCTTCGTTTAACACGGGTCTGGTGGGCGGACCACTACTCTGAGGACTTGATGATTTTCGCTAGCTATCACATGAAAGATAGGGCGTCAGAGGGAGACCGCGTTGGGCGGTCTTCTCTTCTCCGATGCCTAAGTCAGTCAATGCATATAGACAGCATAACAATAAATGAGTAGTAAATGCGTGATTAATGAGGAGAAAGGGGAGAACCTTTTATAGGTGAGGAGAGAGTTGATCTTCTCCTTGTTTTCGATGTGGGACTGATGTGCTTCAATTCCCAGCGTCTGGAGCTTCTGATGCTATCTTGGCGCGGCGCGTGGCGGCGCGTCAGCAGTGATCTGGGGGTAACCCGGGGCTCAAGCGGTAGCCCGCCTGGCTGTGTTTCCGTAGGTTACTCCTTTGGCGGGAGTCGGTACCGCTGGCGGTACTATAAGTGTGGCTCATTATAGCTAATAATGCTTGCAAATGCACATGTAGGTACAATAAAATTTCAACTTTGTCTGCCTTTAAGTACATATTTATTTACAATTTTATGTGTGCAGGAGGGCTGAGAAGATGGTACAATCCACAATGGTTTTTGGAGAAGATACCATTGATTCCTTATGATCCCATTGTTTTACGCGAGGCTTTTGAGAAGGTATGCATTGATGTGTACCACTTACAATCCTACTTTTCTTGATCTTTTTGTGTTTTGTATATGTTCCCACTCTTTATCAATTAGTTGCAACCATCACGTAAGAAATTAAACTCTATTCTTGCAATTTTGTTTTGAGAACTGTGTTGCTGAGACTACTATGTAGATCATTCCTTTTGTTTACCAAAACCCTTGTTGTTATATCTGGTTCTTTGTGTGGATCCTGGCATTGAAAGGAAATCGTAAAAAGGATAGGTTGACGCCACTTTTTTCTCTACTAATATTAGTGTTGGGAGTTCTTTAGTTGGTGTGCAACTCTGCTAGTTGGGTGAGACTTTATGAACTTACTGAGACTACTATGTAGATCATTCCTTTTTTTTTTTTTACCAAAACCTTATTGTTATATTTGGTTCTTTGTGTGGATCCTGGTATTGAAAGGAAATCTTAAAAAGGAAAGGTTGGGTGATGCCAGTTTTTTCTCTGCTGATATTAGTGTTGGGAGTTATTTACTTGGTGTGCAGCTCTGCTGGTTGGGTCTGACTTGAGGAACTTCCTTGATTGGAACTTTGATAAGGAGCACTTGAGATTGGTTTTTGTTTTGTTTTGTCTTTTTGTTTTTGTTTATTTTTTTGTTTTGGTTGTATATGGGTGAGATCGGGGTTTGATATACTCTATAGTCCCACTTTTACTGTTAAGCAAAAAATATCTTTTCGACTTAAACGTGTGTATATGCTCAATACATTGTCTGTAGAACGAGCAATCTTGCATCTGCATTTGGAGGCTAATTATCTCATTTAACTTTAATTTGGTAAATATGCATAGTTACTAAATAATAGCATAACCCATGGAAGAGTAGGTGAATTGGCTTAAAATTGAAATGAATATGTTATTCCAAAGAAAGGTCATTTTGACTTCTCTTGAGAAACGGCTTCTGATATACATCAGTCATTTGATTGGAAGATACATCCCACTTTGGGAAAAAAATACAAACAGTACCCAAACTATAGTTGACTCCGAATTTCTGTACCCAACTTTCCCAAACTATCACTTTGGTACCTGAAGTTCAGACCCCGACCCAACTTTAGTACCTAAAACACTGTTGGCCGTTATGGAGTTAGTCAACTGTCAAACTTTGAGGGGTATTCTCGTCCTTTCACCATAGTTCTTCTTCTTCCTCAAACTCTCTTCATTTTCTTCTTCCTCCAAACTCTCCCATCATCTTGGGCACGGGTGGGATGCGCAGGCGCGGGGCGCTGGGTGGGCTGCGCAAGCGTGGGACGCGGGTACATATGTTGGGTCGGGCTAGATAACCTGGGTACCGTTGTGATAGTTTTTGAAAATTTGGGTACAGAAATTCAGAGTCGGTCATAGGTTGGGTACTATTTGTATTTTTTTCCCTGGAGGTAAAGACAGAGGGTCGGTTTTACTCCTAAGAAAATGCCACGTGGCATGATAGTTAACGCCGTCCATGACGGCAGGTACGAATGTTGGGTCGGGTGGGATATTTGGGGTACCATTGTTATAGTTTCGAAAGCTTGGGTATAGAAATTCAGAGTGGCCCATAAGTTGGGTACTGTTTGTAATTTTTTCCCTCCTACTTTTATCTTTTTCCCTCTTCATATTTTGTATATGTTATAACTATTGAAAATTTGCATAACGTACTTCCTTTCTTTTTGCCCGCCTTATATCATAATATTAGGTTAGCAGTTTAACGATTGCTTTATAGTAATGGTGTCTAATGCAAAAGATATAGATAACAACTTAGCTTTTTTGATTGAAGCAATGAATGACCATCAGATATGTGATTTGTTAAGAGAGATTTAAATTGGCCTCCGTGCATTTAAATTGGCCTCCGTGCCTCATTCCACTGTCGTTATTAGCTTCATACGTACATTTCCTTACATTTTTTTCGTCTTCCCTATCTTGTAGGCTGTGTTAAGGAGACTTATGACAGATGTACCATTTGGTGTTCTTTTGTCCGGAGGGTTGGACTCATCACTCGTTGCTGCTGTGGCTTGTCACTATTTGGCTAAATCAGAAGCTGCAAGTCAGTGGGGGTAGGCCTGGCAACGGGCGGGTATAGTGCGGGTATGGGTCGGGTTTTTAACGGGCCGGGTTTTTAACGGGCCGACCCGGTAAAAACCCGTTAAGTTAACTGTGGGGGTCACAGTTACATACCTTTTGCGTTGGCTTGGAGGTAACTGTACTTATCATTTTCGACAACCAAATCTGACGCTTTAGCAAATGCAGTGCTCTTTTATATAACCATAATGGTGTCTTCTCGGTCCTCTTCCCTTCCCCTTTATATTTTTTCCCCAAAAGTGCTTTAAAAATGCTACCTACGTACACCACTTTTCCATTTTATAAACAAGAAATGTCTGTTCATAAACTTGGTAAAGAACCTAAATCCATTTTAACCATGGCTGGGTTCTTGTTGTTTAGGCCTAATTGCATAAAAGTGTGATAAAAAGTTGTTAATTCCGTATGTTTAAAGGTCAATGGAAAGGTTCTTGGTGTCAGTGTTCAATAGCCTTTCCAATGCAAACTTTGGTACCAGAAAGGTTTAGATGGACTTTCTTGTAGTCAATTTTTAACTAAGACATGTTTTCTCTATGTTTAGTTGTTTACATGCTTTGCATTTTCAGTCTTCAAAGTTCTCCAGATTTGAAAGCAGCAAGAGAAGTTGCAGATTATCTTTGTACTCGTCATCACGAGTTTCACTTTACTGTTCATGTAATATATAAGGCTCAAGGGTGGAAATTAGGTTTTCTTAGATTTAGAATTCAGGTAATCCTTATGCAGTTTTAATTTTACCTTATTGAATATCTAGGGATTGCTTGAAGTAGGATTCAGACTATTCATATTGATTGGTGATTGGAAATA